>JAPDSC010009154.1:254835-279189 GCA_026290005.1 Latrodectus geometricus | reverse complement strand
TACCTTTAAAAATGACTGCACAAGATTTCTACATGCATCACAAGGAGGTACAGGTGCCTTTTTAATTGCTGTTTTTGTCAAACTATCTAGGCCAGATAAATCAGAAAATTCCTCTGAAGAAATAATACTAATGCAAGCTATAAGAATGCATATATAGAGAATAATAGAAGCTTCCATGTTGCAAATTTACTAAAAAAATAAAAATAAGTAAATATACAGAAATTTTTAAGCAAAAATAATTGTTAAGTTATAAATATGACAAAACTTGCAATCATAATTCATTATATATTTAATAAACACTTCATTATGTTTTTAAACTCATATTACATAATTACCAAAAATAACAAATGTCAAATATCTGCACTTTTAAACACGAATAATCAACTATAGCCAAACTTGATTTCTTTACATGGAAAATTGAAATATTTAAAATGAATTAAAATGCATAACTTACTAAATAATAAAAACCAAGAAATAAAATAATTTTTTTAGATTGATTATCATAAATACCAGAGAATTTTTCCTATAAATGTAATTTATTCAGTTAATTGATATATTAGTTGAGAAAGTACTGAAAATCATACAATTAAATCAATTTAATATTAAAATTTCCATTTAAGTTTTTTATTACTTAAGATATCTAAGTAACATTCTATCTTTCTTAAGTGAACAAAAACTAGTTAATTATAAATTATGTCTAGTTTAATTATAAATTACGATTTTTCAAATTAGTATGCATCATCCAAAATACTCAATAATTCACATGAACCAAATAAGTTTTAATACAGCATTTATGTCATAGAATAGTTGCATAATTTCCTTCTGAATTTTCGTCCAGTTGGCTCAATAATAACACTGGGTTTTCTAGTTGGAAGATAACTGTATTTAGATCTGTTCCATTACCATTGCAATGTGATCAATAGATAAAGCCTAAAATAAAGTAGTCTTAACCACTTAAAATGCAGTGGAATTTCATTAGAACAAACTAAACATCTTTGTTGAAATTTTTTATTATATTTAAATTTTGTTGCAATAAAATATTTCCTCACAGGATTTCAAGTTTTGAAAATTTTGTATTAACTGCAAAATAGAAGAATTCTCCTAAAATAACAAGTATCTACAAATATCTATAGAAGTTTTCATTGTTCGCTATTTGAGAAAAATCTTATTTTTCTATCAGAAATATGTTTATTACAGATAAAAATTTTGTAAAGTATTTGTGAGGAAATTTCATTGGTTTATAAATAAGAAGTAAACTTGTCTTAAATTGTTCACTCCCTTCAGATTTAAAATAGATAAATTTCAAAATAGCTTAGTTCATACTACACGAGAAAAATGTTTCATAAAATATGTATGAGGAGAAACAATAAGACATTAATTGGAAGGATGAGAAAAAATAATGATTTTTTTATCATTTTTTAAAAGGAATATTATTTAAGATGATACACTGCAAAATGCTAAAATTGTAATTACAATGAGTTAATCCATGAGTAAGTTTGTAATTGATATAAGCAAGTAATTATAATATCAAATCAAAAAAATACATTGCTATTTTTCCCCCATCCGAATTATGAATCTTATGAATGAAATGCATTTTCTAGAAGTTTGTTTCCCTACTTTTCATAAATGTAGTGCATTTTGTAATGGTATTGTAAATTTTAAAGCCCAAATCATCAGGTTAAAAAGTGAGGCACATATTTAAATTAGTGAAAATGCACCTATAAATCAATCAAACACACTAAATTTTAAGAAATTAGCATCTCTGATAATAAATTCTAAATTAAAGCAAGATATTTTCAATTAAAGTGAAACTCTAGACATCATGCTGATCATAGAGACTTCAATTTATCTCAAAAACTCCAGTTGCAAACTTGCATTACCTTGCAGAAAATAGGGCTTAGAAATTGCCATAAAAGTGAATACAAAGTGGCTATAGGATAATTTTGTCATGTTACTGAAATATTTTTATGACTATTATAACATAAAAAATGCTATATTCTACACCAGCATTCTTAGCATATAAGGCAACACATTGCACCAGATGAAAGGATCTGAATGCTCACTGGGTCTCAAACAAGAACACAACTATATAAGCATTTAAACTGAATTTTGTATCATTGTTATAGAGAACTACATTCTACTGAATTGCTGACCAACTTTCAATGACAGCAATATTGATTTTGTTACTCTGAAAACAATGCTTCAATCCTGCTTTTCATTTGTGTGATACACTGATAGATCTGTAATAATATTGGTCTGGAATGAATACCTTGATTTTCAATTAGTTCAAGACTCATTTTTGAGAAAATACCACAGTAAAACAGCTAGTACATCCTATTACCATTTGGGTAACCTCTTAGGGGGAAGAAACAATTTCCATGTGATAAGAGAAACACAATACATAATGACATTTAGGAGAAATAACAGGAGTCCTTGTGATACAACAAAATCATTTCAAGGCCTGTTAATAACTAAATCAGTCGTATGACAGGGCCCATGTTTTCTAGACGGAGGGCCCTGGAATGTGGAGTATATGTCCCAGGTAGATGATCAGCCTAACATGAAGCCCTTAGAGTATCATTCTCAAGCATATTTGGTACTCAATTTTATCAACCCACTGAAATTAAGAAAGGCTAAGTCGACCTTGCCCAGCCCAAGGATCAAATCTCAAACTTTGCCTTGGAAGTATGAAATGCTACTACTACAGCATAGGGCTTCTTACTTGCATAGCATAGAAACTAAATTTTGCTTATAAAAATTTGTATATCAGCTATTTAAGGGATTATCTAGGATACTAAGTTGAATATCCTATATGTTTCGCTAATGAGATGACTTAAGTATGGTCAGAAATACCAGAAAATTTCAAAATACTATATATTACTCTTACATCACGTTCTGCAAACTGCATGTAAGTTGGACTGTACAAACTGAGTGTAAGTTGTTGATTTGACTAACTGCATGTAAGTTGGAAGCAGCATAATAAAGTTCTAGAATCATTATTTCATTTGAGAATTTTTTAGAAAAAATTATCACTTACTTTTCACTAATTTAAGGAAACTAAAACAAAAATGAATTTTTGCTCATTTTTTATATTTTATGTATGCTTCATTTTCAGAAAACAAAAATTTGTGTGAGAGAATAAACATGAATGTATGCATGCATATATATATATATGCATATATATATATATATATATATATATATATATACTAAATCAGTGCAGATTTTAGCATATTCTGATAATGTGGACATTACTGCAAGATGTAGAATTGCTCTGGGTGGAAATCTTTTGGAACTGGAGAAATCAGCTAGAAAAATGAACCCAAGAGTGAATGTGGAGAAAACAAAATATATGTATTGAGGTAGAATGGAAACCATCCCTAAATTTTTTGAAATAGATTCTTTTAAATTTGAATCTGTGAAGAATTTCACATATCTAGGATCAGAAATAAGCTACCAAAATTACATAAATCCTGAAATTGGGAACATAATTATTGCAGCCAATCGCTGCTTCTTTGGTTTAAGAGCATTATTGAAATCTTGCTAAAGAAAGACAAAGATCTTACTGTATAAGGTACTGATCAAGTCGGTTTTGACTTATGCCTATGAGACTTGGACCTTAACAAAAAATAAAGAGAAGATATTAGCGACCTTCGAAAGGAAAGTCCTGCGAACCATCTTTGGCGCTGTTCTTGATAACAACTGGAGACAAAGATACAATTTTGAAATATATAAGATTTTTAATGACAATGATATTATCAAGTCTATAAAACTAATTAGAATGAGATGGGCAAGGCATGTAATAAGAATGAGTTCAGAATGAATAGCATTAAAAGTTTTTAATGTAACCCCCTCTAATAAAAAACCAAGAGGAAGGCCCAAAAAGAGATGGAAAGACTGTGTGGATGAGGAATTGGCCATCCTAAAAGTAAAGAACTTGAGATCAATTGCTGGGAGAAAGGCAGATTGAGAAAAGCTTCTGAGGAAGGCCCAGACCCACAAAGGGCTGTCATGCCAATGCTGATGATATACATACACAGATTTCAATTTTGTATGAATTGCATACAATTATAATTTGTTTTAGTTTATTTATTAATATACAAGGATGTTCATGGTTACTCATTAGAAATTTTCTGAGCTAATTGCAATATATATATACATACACAAATATTTTTTCATGTTTTCATTTTGTATTTTGCTACAGTAAAAAACATAAAAAAAAGTTTCAACTTAATATAAATGTTTATTGTATTTTTGAATATATAATTTTTCAAATACATAAAGTTCATTGGGGTTTATTGCTTTATATGAATGCCTTTATGACAAAATCTCACTTTTAAACCCATAAATTTATAAATATTTTATAAATTACTTTAAAATTATCAAAAGTAAATTCATAGTGAGAAATAATTTAATATTTTAACTAAAATAATTCATTAATATTATTAATAAAATCTAAATGTGTTCATATGTATTTTTGATTTGAAAAATAAATTTATTCCAATGTAATAAAGAATATAATATTTGTCACATTGATTTAGGACTTGTTTCTAGGAATAGAGGAAAAATACAATTCATATATATATGTAAATTAATCTTGAAAATTTTTGTGAATTATATTTTATGGAGGGCTAATTTAATGCTATCAGTACTTTAACTAAAATTTATTTAAACTGGTGAAAATGTAAATATATTAGTCAAAGCATATATCTTAATGTAAAGAATAATTTATAAAATGTGCAAACATTTCTAAAATTATAAAACTGAATCTATATAATTACATATGAATTCAGACAGATAGGAAGAAAGAAAAGATAAATAAAAAAATGGCCTGCATTATTTTAAAAATATACAAATAAAAATGCCTAATGATAAATATGCCATGTGAAACTAAACTGCTATTATCGAAAGAGAGAAACTTCTACAAAACATTTATTTTGAAATAAGTGGAAAAATTTGTATATACTAAAAATTTATTTATAAATTATATTTAAATTGATAAAAATTAATTATTTTGGAATGTAAAATATTTTGGAAGTCATAAATATCTCACAATAGAACATAAAAAATTCTAATAGTATACTTGATGATGTTTACAATTTTATTGGATTTATTTTAGGAAAAAAATTAATATTCTCATGGCCAAACACAATAACTAAAAATTTTTCCTTTTTAAAGTTTTCCAATTTTTACATAGAAATCTTATTATAAGAAAATAATAAATTAAGAAAATAAGATTTTTATAGAAAGCAAATAAAAATCCCAATGTTCAAGTGAATGAATATGTATATATATGTATTGGAAAATCAATAGAAAATATTGGTAACCAACAAGTACATAGTGCTATAAGATATTTATAATTTCAGAAAATATTCCTTACTTGATCAAAAAAAAAGGTTAGGAGCATAATAAAAACGGAGCTATTGGGATAAAAATTTATTTTATGTATGTGAAAACTCATAAGAAATGTTATCATACTTATATATATATATATATATATTAGATAAATAAATGTATTAAGTTGAATCATGTGTTTACCTTTTATGTAACAATTATATTAAAAATATACAGAAACCTATGCACTCAACTATTTTTTGATTAAATATTTCTATCGACACAACTAATATATTTGAATTAAATTGCAACACTTTCTTTCATTTTAGAAATAGATAATTTGGTTTGTTGATTAAGTCACTATTGCCATGATATTGTCACTATTATAAGAGTGCTTTGGTTGAAGACCTTTAATTTAAAATTAACCATAAGACAGACTTGTAAATATTAAATTTTCAAACATACTTATTGAATGTATAAGCCAATTGAACAGACTTGAAAATTTAGTCAAAATAAGGTAAATAATACATTATATTAAACCAAAATATACGACAAACATGGAAAGAGCTTTTTAGATAATTTCTCTTTGTTAAATATGCAACCAATATATAAAACTAACATATTTTAAAAAATTTGAAAAATATTTTTTTTACATTTTTAGCACTTCAGAAACAGTTTGAATAATTCTTTATAAAAAAAATTGATTCAGAGGCATATAATTATTGTAAGACTTTCAATTATGAAAAAGTATAGAAAAATATTCTTAAATGTTTATAAGAATTTAGATTACGAAATTTCCCCTAAATTAATTAGGAAAATAATTCATTACATTTCCTAACTTTAAATATTTGAATTAGTTTTGAATGCAATACAATGAAATTTTAACGATTTGGTAACTAATCTTGTGTTTCTTCAGGTATGAAACATTTTTTAGGCATATTAATTGAATAAATCATTAAAATGAAATGTAGATGGTCAAGACCTAATCCAAATTTATAATTGTTATTAGATCATACTGATTTAGACAGAAAAGGGATATACATTAAATTTGATTTTAATACTTGATATTTCCTAAGGCAGCTATAACTATATTCAAGAAAAATTACTGGCAGCTTTTCCTTTTCATTAATCTTTCTCAACTGAACAGTTTATTAGAAAAAACTTATATTTTTAGCAAAGAAAATTTACATTTCATGAAACGACAAAAAAAGGCTTTCTGAACTAGATGTTTCTAGCTAATTTGGCAGCAACCAAATTCTTCTTTTTTTTAGTTTTGATGAATAAACTATCTTGTTTCATTACATTCATCTAAGTTTAATTCTTCCTCTATCTTCGTTACTTGGTCCAGTTGAGAAAATTTTTTTAGTGAATAATTGTCATTCATATGCATGTTATTCCCATCCCAATTGAGCCAGCTTATTTTAGTGTACTAAACAATATCTAGCTCTTTAAACATCCAGTATAATTCAAAATTGTATCTCTTATACTCTATATTATTTTTCTGAATTTTACCAAAAGCATTTTCTAGACCCTACATTTAAAAGCACCCAAAATCATTTCCTTTTTTAAGGACAAAGTCCATGTCTCAGAAGCAGGAGACAAGAACAAAACAAATGAAGTTTTCGTAGAATAAAAATTTTATTTTCCAAGATGAAAAGCTAAATTTCTGTAAATGTTTTCATCCAAAAAAGCTACATTAATTCTCTTTATTCCAGGTAGAATATTGTTTCTGTTAAATATCAAACCCAGATCAATGATATCTGCAGTCATTTCGAATTTATAATCCTTGATAAAGATGAGATAAGGGATAAATATTTTTAAAAGCCATATATCTAGTTTTATCTTAAATAATACACAGGTTTGGCCACCATCATAGTAGCTTCATACTTCAATTGAACTTATTTTGAGTTTAAGCCACTAATATTGTCATCAGCATAGTAAAAATTATCACTCGTACAGGTTCTTAAAGATGCCACCCCAGGTATTTATTCCAGGTATTCTAATGACTTTCTAATACAATTTTGAATAAATTACGTAAGAAGTCTTCCTTTTGCCTAACTTTTTTTTCATACGAAAAAATGAAAGAAAAGTGTTAAAGAATAAATACACTAACAAATATTATAATTAGGAGATTTTACCATTAGTTGTAGTGTGCTCAGAACACTAAATTTACATGATATTAATTTTTTAATAATAAAAATGCATTTTTATTTGTCATGGGTCAAACAAAATTAATTGGAAAACAAATATAACTAATAAATTGCAAATTACTACAGCAATCCAAATTATTATTAAAAAAAGGTTAAAATATAAAAAACTAAGGCACATATACATGTTTCTTACTCTAACTAAATACTTGATAGTATAATAGCTCATATCTATTCATAACCAATTAAGAAAAACTTAGCATCTGCTGTAGGTATATAAGTCAAGTGAATTAATTTTAAATATCATAGTTTTAAGAAATCAATAATATAATTAGTTTTAAGAAATCAATTGGTGGAACTAAATGGAAATATATTAAGCTAACATTTCTTCTTTGTATGTGGTAATAAAAAATCAAAATATCTTTTTATCGTTATATTAACTTTTAAAATACTAGTCTAATAGTAGATATTTTATCTCCTAGCATTTACGAGCAAATTAAGACCACCACCTTTCACAAGTCATAGGTTTATAGAAAAAACATGAATTTTGCTTTAGGGAAAAATTATGATTTAAAAAACTAACAATATTTACAATTCATTTAGCTTTGCTAAAAAAGAGATTTCCTACCACAAAATGAGATCTCACTAACAGATTACTAAAAACAAATCAAATGAGATGTTGAACATTTGACAATTCCCTTTAGTTATGAAGTTATTAAATATTAAATGAAAGACTTAAAAAAAAAAGATACTAAGGTAATGGTAGAAAGAATAGACAATTTGATACTGTAATTTTTTTTTTTTTCCTAATTCAAGTAGAGACTAATATTGAATAGTTACGCAAAAGTTAATGGTTACTGTAGAAATAAATTAAATGCAGTAAGACTGCTGCATTTAACTTACTATAGCTGTGAAATCTTAATTAATAAGGCTGTCATTTACTTATATTACTCAGCAGCTAAAATCTTGATAATACAGACACTATCTGAATAGCAACAAAAACATATCCCTTTATTATACAAGCAATTATGATTGGATTTATTATGCAATTGTAAAAAATTTTAAGTTGTCCATATTAATTTTTTGATAAATGTTATATTTAAATAGACATGGTTATTTTAGAAATACAAGATTTATACTAATTTTAGTTTTTCATCAGTTCTTGATATTTTCTTTTTAACCCAATTTTACCAATAACACTAGCACTATGAGCTTAATTTAGAAGGAAAGGATAATTTATTTTCATCATTTGAGCATATTCCTTTAATATCATTCTTTTTAACATGAATGATTTTGCTGCCTTTTATGGATTTTTTTCATTAGGGAAAGTTTTGATTATTCATTAATAAATTTTTTCTAATACAATGCCATTTTTTATAACATTAAAGCAAAATAAGATTGATAACATTAATTAATTGTATAACTTGATTTGCACAAAAATATCATTATCATACATAAAATTATGAAATTGTAAAAAAAATCACAAGAATAATAGGCAAACAAAGAATTCATTTTCCTTAAAAAATAGATTCAGTTTAACATATCAATTGTTACTTTTCAACTCTGAATGTCATTTTATTACAACAGGAATAGCCTGCATATAAAGCATTAATTTAAATCTAAATAAATGAAATATTAATTTGGAATATTAAGTTATAAGTTTAAAAACATATAACTTAATATTCTAAGTTTAAATATAATTTAAAAATTTAAATATCTTACTTAAATAATTTGAGTATGCTGTTTATAATTAAGTAACTAATTTTACAAAATTCCAATAAAATAAGGCTTGTTAAAATTTTGAATTAAAATTTGACACTGCATCAAAGATAATTATGTGAAGGAATTTTTTAATAGCTAAAGTATATTGTTGTATTTAACCAATGAGCAGGTGTGCTGGGTCTTAGAGGCCTAGTCTCTATTAAAACATTACACAGAAATACCCCCTATTTTTGAAAATCATCCAAACCCTCAGTAGCAGCATTCAGAGTCAAATACTTTCTACTGATAAAGAGTTTTGAGTTTCTATTTATTTTGTTACTTTTAATGTTGGAGTCTTTCAGGCCCAATGTGCATGCTGGTGTAATCTGATTTTACTTTGTTTTTTTTTTTTTTTTTTTTTAAAGTTTAAGGAAAATGAAGCAGTTTATGTCATACATATATGAAATGGCTTGAAACTATGCTTAGATATGTTTCAACTGATGAAGGAATTTTTAATGATCATAAATCTTTTTTGAAAGAAGACTGATTCTCATGATGACTCAGATTCAGGTAAAAATGAAGATATTTTATTTCAAAATTTGTTTATTGGCAAAAATGGCACAAAACAGAATAAAATTAAAAATCAGCAAAATGTCAAAATTACTTTTCACAATATTATTCCTAGAACTACCAAGAAACATCGGGAATGCAAAAAATATGTGTTAGAGTGTTGATTCATGGAAGCTATTGAATGGTGATAGTTTACAAATGAATATTGTGCTTTGCACAAATAAGTACACATAGATTATACAGAAAAAACATATAGAGTCTAAAAAGACAGAAAATGTATACTATATTACGCTAAGTGCGATTGAAACAACTGTAGAGAACACATCATGTATAAATATGAATAAATTTTTTTTTTTTTTTTTTTTTTTTTGATAATTATTTCTTAAAATATTCATACGGTATCCGTTCTTACCCTTTTAATTCCTTAAATGCATTTTATGTTTATCTCAGTAGTATTATTTATCAAAAACAGGAGACCTGGGCCTCATAAACCTACTATGCCTTATTCCTGTATGTACTTTTAATGTGTATTCTCTCTAGGTTAAGGACAACTTTTTCCATAGATGATGAGAAGTATTTACATATTCTAATGTGGAAAAAATCAGAAAAACTATAAAGTATATATTGGAGAAGACAGGCTTCAAACAGGAAAAAAAACAAAATCCAGCAGTTAAACTTTATAGCTTAACAGAAGCTAGAATTAAATCTGAACTCTCACAATCTGAAAAACTTATTACTTAGACCCAGTGAAATTAAAATTAAATTAATAATGAAAATAAAGCATTTAAAAAGGAATAAAATAAGATTTCAGCCCATTAATCTTTTAGGGATTTATGAGATTAAATTTTTTTCAATGTTTCTTTATTATAAATAAATCCTTCAAAATATATATCCTGCACTGACACTTATTTCAAAATAACTTTCAATATAAATATTCTAATCTTCCTTTTAACAAACATTAGATAATCAAAATTATAATAAAGAAAGAATACTTTTGATATAATTTTAACCAATTGTCAAAGTTGGTTGATTTAGTACTCTTTGGTTACTTCTTGCAAATAAATGGTGTCTCATCCAGAACACAAAATGATGAAAATTAAAAAAAAATGAAAAACTGTAAAAATGTAAAGATCCATTTGAAAATATCTTCTTTAACCGTTTGAGTGCTGAAGAGTTTTCTTATGTACATGCTAAAAGTGCAGAATGAAATACATAGTAATTTAATTAGCAAAACAAGAGAAGCGCTGTCGCGCTTCTCCGTATTTTTGGTGCATAACAAGCGAAGTGCGATAGCCCTTCACCGCACTCAAACGGTTAAATTAAAATAAAAAATCTATTTTAAAATTTTTAATCATAAATATTAAAAGACTTATTATTTAATACAAGTAGTTTAATTTATAAAGTGATGTGAATGTGTAGCTAAGTCATCACAGCCTACATGATTTTAAACTCTTTAACAATTTTAAAAATAAATAAAATAAAATTTTAACTTAAGAACACTAACAGGACTTTTTTAAATACATATATAATATACATGCATTCATTATTCATAGAAAATTAGATTATAAAAATTTTAAATTTTTCAAAAACTGTTTAATTTTCTTCACGTGTACATTAAAATTGCCAAGATGATGACTTTGCATGAAGTACTGAAAAAAAAATTACTTAAATTGTCAGGAATATTAGGTAAATTTGTTGCTCAATGGTTTGTTTTCATACAGGAAAGCAAATTTGATTAGAACCAACATTTTAAAATCATAATATAGCAGTGACAAGTTTAAATAATTATATTTTGAAGTTGTCAATAAAACAAAATACATCACCAAAAAAAATTCCACTTCAAAACACACATAATTTGTAATGATAAAATTTCAAGTAATAGAATAAATAAATTTTGAACTTATCAATGCACCAGTTCTGAATATAATAAATTTTAAAATGATTGTTTTAAATTTTTTATTTTATAAATTAATTTTCATGCTATTTCACTGCTTAAAAATTTTTCTCTTCATTTCTAGTTTTACAATGTTTCTATTTTCTAATGAAACATAACACAGGCACTTAAAAAATTCCTGTTAAAATAAAATTTTTAAATTTAATATACAAAAAAAGACATTAATGCATTTTATTAAATACTTTGATAACAAAATTTAATGGAAAAATACTTTGATAACAAAATTTAATGGAAAATTTGATAAAAATGTAAACATACATGAAAACAAAAATAAATGAAGCTATATAATTTCATAGTTTACTGTTTATTGTAATACAAATATTATGTCTATTACAATAACAGTAAAACAGTTTAATTTTTTTTTTCATTAAAAAAATTTTAAATGATAAACTAATAGTAAATCTAAATATTACAAGGTTATCAAAATTATTTCTTCAGAGAAATCCATCAATTCAAAACTACTATGATACAACCAAATAAAAATTAGATATATAAATTTAACAATTCTTTTCACAGATTTAAGTTTTATGGTTAAAGTTAATATTCACACATTTTATGACATAAGTTTTCAGCACCCATTTTCAATACTAAGTTGCAATAAATTTGGTTTGCTCATTGCTTAATGGTTACCTTTTACAAAAGAGCCAATTACACTAAGAGCAACAATTTAAAATATGTTTTGAACCACTACAAATAACTGTCTATGCCCAAAGTAGAAATAGAATCCTTTAACAATTGGAAAAAAAAAGCCATAGCTCAAACCATTTGATTGTCAACTTAATCTGAATCAAGAGAAGTAGTTTAAGCAAAGCATAAATGAAGACTTAAAATTTTTACCCAAAAATTTCTTCATTTTAATATTTTGTATTGCTTCATAAATTTATTATATAATTTTTTTGCATTGTGTAATAAAATAAATGTGTGAAAATTCATAAATACACCGTTTGATTTTTATAAAAGTGGTAAATTAAAAAAAGAAAAAGTTTAAATTATAAATAGCATCTATATGTTCTCTAATAATAAAGTTATATTTTCAAATAATAACTTTCTTTATTTTATTACATGAAGTTAATTTTTATGCTATTTTACTAGTCTGATAAATTTCTCTAAACTATATTTTTAGTTCTATGTTTCTACATTAATACACATAACATAAGCACTTGAATTCCCTCATTAAAACTAAATTTTTTAATTTATATACAAAAAATATAATACAGACACAATAAGCTAATCACAAAATTTACCTTTAATACCAATTACTGAATTTTTTTTAATCCAATCACCCGAAAGTATAACTCGAATCTGATGTAAATATAATAGTTAAAATACTCGTATAATAAATTATTTTTATGTTAATAATAAATTTCAAATTGCGATAGGAAACTTATGCAATAACAGTATATGACATAAATTCGTTGTTTTAGATGACTAAATTGATTGTTATACATAAAACTCAATTAAGAATACCAATCAAGTGCACAGTAAAAGCCGGCAGAGTTTAAAAACCAATAGCCATTCAACACGCTGTTTGATTATGTACAAGTTATTTTTCTGTTCTGAAGGATATTAAAATTCTGTGCTTGCGTCAACATTTAAAGTTATTTTTCTATTAAAAATGAGAAATCAATGTTCTGAGATGGTATTCTGAGATAAAAACGAAGTGGGAAAATGTTGTGACTATTTATTAAATTAATTATATACTCGATTTAATTACTTGGATACCATCACTAATATCTACTGAGCACTAGACATAATAAACAACTTCCCATTTTCTCATCTAGTGGATTTGCGATAAATTACTGGTGAAATGGAATTTGAGAGTTTTTTTTTTATTATTATAGGTTGCCCAGTTATTTTCTGAAATTTTTAAATACTTCCAACAGTTATTGTGCAGCTATGAAGACAATGTACTAATTACAAAAGTAATTACTGGTTTCTAGTTGATCTAGATTTGGAAATGATTGGTGAATTGATCTAGAAATGATCTGATTAACATTTTCGTCTTTCATTAAATTAAACGGTAATGAAATCATTTCTAATCTCATAATGCCATTTAAGCAGACAGCATTTACGCATTCTAAATTCAAAGGATATAATGTCCCTACTTCGGTAGTGTGAAAATATGAAAAAATAGATTTCACATGTGATGTCAACTGCATTATTTGACATTGGTTCGAAATTATAATCACTGTGGTGTTCAAAATTATAATCACTCCTGTGTTTTCCATTTCATTTTCTTTTCATTATTATGTCAACATATTCTATTAAGCATATTTAACATTATTTAGAAAACTTCACCTCCAACATGTTTCTGCCTTTGAAATGCTAAACCTTTTTAATTATAACTTATAAAAAAAATATACTTTTAAAAACAGTTATGAAATAAAAGTGAATTAATAGAAAATTTGGCAAATTGATAAGATAATATATAAAATTTTACCATTTATTTCTTAATACTTATATACTAAAATTTAATACTACTCAATAAGAATATATTTATTCAGTATTCACATGCAATTTCCTTGTAAAATATTGTATTTTCTATTTTGATGAAAGTTATTGCTATGTTGATGTCAAATATTTCAAGATAAATATAATTTAAACAATTAATACTGTGTATCATATATAATTTAAAATTCTTTGAAAATTTTACAATATAAATATATATATTTTATAGTGTAGTATTTTTAAATTGAAAAATAATATTTTCATAATAAATTATTTTCAATCATAAGAAAATAATTATATAATAGAAATGATGAGGGAATTTCATTTAATACTTAATAAAAGTATTTTGTATGGGAAATCTGTTAACTTATTTCTTTAAAATAAGGTGCAATTTAAATTAATTCATCTAAAATATTTCCTATAATAGAAAATTAGTTTATAACAATAAAATTTATTCTTGTAACATTTTATGTTAAACTTATCAGTTAATTAAAAATTATTGTTTTTTAAAGTTCAGTATTGTTAATATTTATTTAACAAATTCAGTTAAATAAGAAGTTTTAATAGGCTGTCAAAATATTTGGTATTGCACAAAAAAACGGCCATTCATAAAAAAATGATAATATGATTGGAAGCTCATGCGCACTCTGTGTTATGTCAGATTCATGTCGTCACTATTGATGATCTGTGACGTCGTATCCAAAATACGTCCACCAGTGGTTATCTGCGAACATCCATTAGACGTCTAATGGAGGTCTTCTGGATGGTCAATGGATGGTCTACTGGATCATTTATGGACGTCCAGTGAATGTCTACTGGACAATGGTGGATCATCCAAATAACATCCATTGAACGTTCAATAGACGTTCTTGTGTTGTGTGGGAAGTGTGATTCCTAATATTTTAAAATATCTAGACATAATGATTGTGTCTAGATTCATGATTCCAACCCATCAACTGTTTAACTGAAGTCTAAAACACTAAGTAATATGCTGTCAAGATGGCTAGTCAGCATTTGGAGTAATTTGGGAATGCATTGTTTGCTCAATTGTGATCTGGAGGTAATATTGACTTTCTTTCATGACTACTCAAATAGCAAAATTTCTTGGACCAGTATTGGCAATCTTGCTAAGATAACCCAAATAATGGATCAATAATGGGTGTCAAGTTTTTCCCCAATATACAGCCTGCTAAGATAAGCCCGATATTGGACCTATCGTGTTAGCTAAGTTAAAAGTTAAGTATAAATGTACCAACAAAATATTATGTTGGGGAAAAAGTAATCCATTTTTTTTTCGGTAGACGTCTGTAGTGATCGATATCTCGTGAGGTATCTATCAAACAATTTCAGATTTATGCTCTTTGGAAAGGTGACATTTGACACTAAAATATCCTCTTGCGGTTTTTTGTTTGATTAATTCAATTACGAGTACAAGGTTTTAAAAATGGAAGACAACAAACAGAAAATTCGATACATTTTCGTTTTTCTCTTGTAACGGCGAAAAAGATAGCCGGGTGGCTAAAATTGTGAAAGGTGTTTATCGTCCTATATAAGTCTGTAACAACCAGTTACGTACAATTTTTGTTTCATCGATTCCTTTCGGGTATTTTTGATGTTAGAGATGCACCTCGCATGTGGATACAGCATCGTCGAAAATGTCTATAAAGTATCAAAAATGATCGAAGTTAACCGCATGTCAGCAGTCGTAGCGCGCAAGACCTAAAAATCTACATGAAAACTGTTTTAAACCTTTTTACAAAGCGAATCCAAAAGAAGTTACATAAAGTTCACATAAAAATAATGGATTTCTTTTTCCCCAACCTAATATATAAACGGTAATTAATTTTAAATTACCGATTAATGTATAAATTCGTAACTTATTTTTGTTTATAAATACATAATTTACTATTGTTTATCCATAATTTATTTGTAATTTTCCATGCATATTAAAACAGAATGTATAATCTAAAGTAAAAACTTTCTTGACTACTCTTGGCTAAGGTTTTACCGGCGAATTTCGGCCAGCAGCAAATAAGAGCAAATTCGCATTTAAATACTCTAACATCATAAATAATTATTAAATTAGCATTATTAATATACTTATTTTTGAGGATAATCATAAAAGGTAAATGGATAAATCGACAAGCAAACTCCATTCCAAATTAGATTGTGACGTAAGAAATAATAGGTTTGCTAAAACTAAACCTAAACAATGTTCCCATTGTATACCGCAAAATTACTGTAACCACTTTCTTTAAGTGCGCATGCGTTTGAATTCCTATCTGGGTGGTTAGTTGGTTGGTTTTAATGGTGCAAGGTCCAAGTAAGGACAAGCTGCGCCAGAATTCCTATCTGGAGCCGACTTTCGGGACTCTATCTCGAAACACTAATGCTTAGGACTGGCAGAAAAGAACCAGTCGGACTCTTGCTCTTGTCACACGTTGCACACTGATCTAATCTTTCTAAATTTATCTGTATAATTATGTGTCGTTAACTGAATGATTTAAACATATGTTTTCAAATTAATTACTGATCTAAATATATAGTAAACATTTGTATTAATTCTAATACTCGGTAACTGTAATTGGTGGTCTTGTGTAAAACACGTTGCCGCTGCTGATCATCGGAACTTCAAATTGCAATCCAAATTAATCAGACTATCTATAGTACATGTTTTTTTTTCTTTTTTTTTCTTTTTTTTTTTTGTTCAGTAAATGCGTGTTTTATCAATTTCTACTGATATTCATTATAAAATAATTCCTTCCTGATTCCAGATTCCCACGATTCTACTGATATTTATTATAAAATTATTCCTTCAAGGCACCAAAAATATTTTTTAGTGCTTGGAAGGAATTATTTGTACAACCATCTGCTGCGTATTCAAAGTTCAGTGAATCAAGATTGTAAATGCCAGAACTCTGAACGTAGGTTAACCTAATACTGAACTGAGGTATATTTCGTATATTTTTTATTTTTCAATTTTCTTTTCGCGCATGCTTAAAATGAGATAAGCTTATATTTTATATAATTTTCTCACTTTCCCTACCTTTGCCATAAGTTCGTCAGCATTAATTGGGGATTTACGAATGTAATAGACTTTCTTTATTTTATTATTGATTTATATATGCATTTTCTTGATTTAATTATTGATTTATATATATAAAATTTCACCCTGCATATTATTTTTCGTCTTATTATCTTTTCTTATATTTTCTATTATTATATTTTATATATTACTTTAAATAAACATGTACCCCTAACTGACGACCAAAATAGTGTACAAATTTCATATTTAGCAGTAAAACCACTCCTTTTCTGGAAGTCGAATTTCATATTATGGTTTAAAAAAATTGAAGCACAATTTGCTTTAACTGGTATCTCAGCAGATTCGACGAAATTTAATAATGTAGTGTCTGCGGTAGAATCAGAAATTCTGAATTCAGTGAGTGATTGGGTTTTGAATCTTCCAGAGTCAGGCCAATATGGTGTCCTCTAAAACCATTCGATCGAATTACATTCTGAAAGGGAGGCTTCCAAAATTCGTACTTTGCTGCAACAATTAGATCTTTGCGATGAACACCCATTCCAACTGCTAACACGTATGCGTGAGCTTGCGGGAGAAGCAGTTAGAGAATTGTTATTAAAATCATTATGAATTGCCCAACTTCCCAACACAACACAGAGCATTCTAGCAGTTTTAAATGAAAATTTAACTAATTTAGCTGCCGTAGCTGACAAAATAACTGATTTGGCAATCTCAACTGGAATTCAATGTGCAAGTTTCGATATCATTTCCAAACTTCCCAGTAAGAGCACAGAATAGCTCAGTTAACAAAACAAATGAGCGAGCTTTCTAATATTGTTAATCATCACACAAACCACCGTAATTAAAATTTCATACGAATTAGATTTCATAGTCGATCACGGGAACGTACCTTTAAAGAGTCAGCAAGAGGCATATGTTTCTACCACACTAATTTTGGCTCAACCATTCGCAAACGTAATTCTCTATGCAGTTTTCAAAATTTGGAAAACTAGATGACCTCACGCCTCATGACCTCACGGCCATGATAGCGGCTGCCGCATCATCCGTATCTTACAAGCCGATCCGAAAACAAATTTATCCTTCCTCATTGACACCGGTGCGAATATTTCCGTATTACCAAATTCTCATTCTACGCGAATTAAATCTTCTATTGACTTTGTTTTTTTTATGCCAATGGAATAAAAATACCAACTTTCCATACTAAATTAATCACCCTAAATTTAAACTTATGCCGGACATTTATGTCTTCTTTTATACATATTGAATGTCAATCAACATTTTATTGAAATGTTTTTTAGACCATTTTAATCTCCTTGTAGATGTAAAAAATAAATATCTTATTGATGCTGCGACAAAATTGTCAATCCCAAATTATTGCCCTTTAAATACTAACATAAGAATATTATGTAGCAATTCGCTATTTGACAAAATTCTTTCTCATTACCCTGATCTTACAAATCCATCTAAAGTAATAAATAGCAAAGCTTCTGTTACTATTTTTCACCACATCGAAACGAAAGTTCTTCCTGCTTTCTCGAAACCCCATCGCCTTTCACCTGATATCCTTCAAACTGCGCGGCAGGAGTTCAAGTACCTTATGTCACAAGGCATTATTCGATCCTCTAAAAGGCCATGAGCTTGTCCTCTCCACGTGGTAAAAAAGCCTCTGGAAAGTGGTGATCTTGTGGAGATTATCGTCGTCTTAATTTGGTCTCTATCTCTGTCAGCTATCCTGTACCGCATATCCAGAATTTCACTCAAATGTTTCAAGGAAATTCCATCTTTTTTATACTGGATTTAGCTCTTACATACCATCAGGTCCCAGTTAACCCTGATAACGTCCCAAAATCTGCAGTCACAACCTCTTTTGAACTTTTTAAATTTGTCACAATGCCTTTTGGTCTTCTAAATGTAGGTCAGACATTTCAGAGTTACATCAAAGGTAATATAGTACACAAAAATTGAAACCTAATAATACCATCAAGTATTATTAGATGCCAATTTTTGTGTACCAAATTTTGATGGTATTTTAATTGCGTCAGCAGACACTGAAGAACACATGCAACATCTTCTTGAAGATATTGAAAGTTTAAAACTATATGGATATTAAAGCTCTCAAAATGCCTGATGAGTAAACAATCGATCCCTTTCTTAGGTTGTCTTATAACATCTGAAGGTGTTAAAGCTCTTCCTGAAAATGTCATAGCGATTGCAGATCTTTTCCAAACCACAAACTATCACAGAACTCAGACGTTTTTTGGCAATGCTAAGTTTCTATTGGTGGTGGCATATACTTAAAGCAGCAATTCACAAGCCCCATTCCACGAAACACTAGAAGATTCGAAGGAAAGTGATAAACGTCCAGTGATTTGGTCTGATACTACCTCTAGTTGTTTCAAGAAATGTAAAACTGATCTCGCTACCTCTGCAGTTTTAGCCTTTCATGCTCCCGGTCAAGAGCTTTCTTTAGTGGTTGACGCCTCTAACTGTGGCATCAGATCTGTCATGGATGCTGAAACTAAAACTGGCTCACGGCCACTAGCATTTCCCTCTCGTAAATTGAATGCCGCTGAAACAAAATACAGTACTTATGACAAAGAATATTAGCAACATATTCGGCTGTAAAATATTCCCGATATAATCTTGAGGGACAAACATTTATCATTTTTATTGATCACAAACCTTTAATTGATGCTTTCCCAGAAATTCTGAATCCATTTCTCCCAGACAACTAAAACAAATTGACATCATTTCTCAGTTCATCATGGATATCAAACATATTCCTGGAGCTCACAATGTGGTGTCTGACACCTTATCACGAATTGATAGCATAGATTCTCAGTTTGGTATCGATATCTCAGTAATTTCTCGAGCTCAAAATAACGATGACGAATTGAAGAGATTGATTTCAGATTTCCACTTTTCCTTAAAGCTGTAATCCTTGAAACTTACACCTACTACTGAAGTTATCTGTGAGACAAGTGGTGACAAAATGTGCTCCTACATTCCTATAAACATTTGTCGTAAAATGCTTGACATCTTACATGAATTATCACACTCTGGATCTCGGACCACCAAAAAGTTAATACTAAACCGTTACTTATGTCTCTCTATTGGTAAAGATGTGACTAAATGGACTCATGAGTGTCTTCACTGTCAAAAATCTAAGATTTCAAGGTATACTCACAGTCTACTTCAGCAGTTCTTTCCACCATCTCATCACTTGGACCACATCCATATATATCTGGTAGGACCACTTCCACCCTCATAAAGTTTCTCATACCTGTTCACGTGTATTGATAGTTTTTCATGATAGCCTGAACCATCCTTATCAACGACACTTCAGCAGAAACAGTGGCCCCAGTTTCAATCACAGTTGTTTTCATCCCTATTTTCCTTTCTGAGAATAAAGTGAATGAGAACATCACCATACCATCCTGAAAGCAATGGTCTTATTGAACGTTTCTACCGTTCACTGAAACGGGCACTAAAGTGTTACCAGAATCATAAATGGACTGAAGCCCTACCGTTCGTACTCCTTGAACAACTGTCAGCACTCAAGACTGATCTCCAGGGACTAGTTCTGATTTGGTGTATGGCACTACCCTTTGGATTCTTGCATAATTTTTTCCATCTTCTTCAAGTTCCAAAAATTGAAACAACTGAGTTTCTACTGAAACTTCAGAATTTCACGCAATATCTAGTCCCCAAACAAACATTTGCCCATGTTCAGCCTTCGGTGTTCATCCACTTAGCACTTGAGACATGCTCTCATGTCTTTGTTATACACAATGATGTAAAGAAAGCTTTACAACAACCATACAACGGCCCATTCAAAGTGTTGGAACGTACTACCAAGCATTTTACTTTGCTCATTAGAGACCCGCTCAAAGTCATTGGATTAGACGGACTCAAACCATCTTTTCTAATGTTGGACGACATAACATCGATAACTTCTTCAAATCTTCGAGCACCCACAAGTGATACCTTCACAATGGTATCACTTCCGATATCATGAGACAACGTTCCTGCACAAATAACAGTACAATCAAGTCGTCATGCCAGGTTCAACCCATAGGTACCTCTAACTTCTCGTACCTCTGGTACTTGGGAGAATTCTGTGGAAAACTCCCATTACTATCCACAGATGGCAACACCTGCTTGCCCATTTAAACTTTTTCCAGACTCTAGCTTAGTACCGCAGAAAGAAACCAGTTGAACTCTCACACGCGTGCACGTTGCACACTGATTTAATCTTGCTAAATTTATCTGTATAATTTTGTGTCATCAATTAAATGATTTGTTAAACTTATGTTGCCTAATTAATCAGTGATCTAAATATATAGCACCACTTTGAATCATTATAATACTCGGTAACTATAAGAATAAAAGTAACAAATATTATATAAATAAATAGTTATAATATAAAATATAATAATTGTTTATGGTAAGATCAAATGCTTCTAGTTGAAAGAGTCAATTTTTTTTTCCTACACCAGGCAGTTGGGACCACCGGTCTTTTCCCTCTAGAAGCTCAGTACAAAATAGCTTTCTTGTGATAGAAGGCGGGGAGTATTGTTAAACGCGTCCGTGGTATCCTTAATCTGCACATGTTCCTTGGGTAACGCTAAATGAATAATAGCGTCCGTCAAAGCAGCCTAAACAACATGCCTTCTGTAAGAATCAAAGATAGAAGTGATATCTAAAACATAATTTTAATATTGAAAATTTTTAAACTAAAAACATTTTTAGTCAGAAAAAACTTTGATTTGTTTTTAAATACAATGCATGTGTGTTTGAAAAATTATTATTAATTCTCAGAATTTTTTATTGATAAATTTCTAGGTGTTCTAGTCTTAAAAATTTATAATGAAGAGGCAACAAATTAGACAATTAAAGCTGAATGTTCAAAATGAAAAGATGAGAATTGGATTACTTTAATTGCAAAATAAATTATGCATTTTGTTAAATAAAAATTATAAAGAATAAACTATGTTTTATTGTCTAATTAATATTTTCAGGGTAGAATATTTCTGCACCTGGGCAATTTTTGTTCAAAATTAATGTTTAATCCTTAACAAATAATGCAAGAGTTCGTTCATATTTATGTTATTTCTCATCTAAAGAAAAAGTAGTATCTGAAAATTTGACAACGAGATGTGTACTAAAGTTAAAAAATTCATAATTAATAATTAACATTTAACTATATGGTTAATATAATTTTTGATAATTTTCTGTTAGAGATAGATCAATTCATTATAAGTGAGAAATACTAACAAAATAAATAATTTTCTTTTCTTCATGAGAGTCACAAGTAGAAAAGTACACTACTGGCCATTAAAATTGCTACACCAAGAAGAAATGCAAATAACAAAATGATATTTATTGGACAAATATATTATACTAGAAATAACAAGTGATTAAATTTTCAAAACATTTGGCTGGATAGATCCTGAGAAATCAGTACCCAGAACAACCCCCTCTGGCAGTAATAACAGCAGTTATACGCCTGGGCATTGAGTCAAACACAGATTGGATTGCATGTACAGGTACAGATGCCCATGCAGCTTCAACACGATGCCACAGTTCATCAACCGTAGTGACTGGCGTTTGGTGACGAGCCAGTCGCTCGGCAACCATTGACCAGACGTTTTCTATTGGTGAAAGATCTGGAGAACATGCTGGCCAGGGCAACAGCCGAACATGTTCCGTATTAAGGAAGGTCCGTACAATACCGGCAACATGCGGTCGGGCATTATTCTGCTGAAACGTAGGGTTTCGCAGGGCTCGAATAAAGGGTAGAGCCACTGGTCGTAACACATCAGAAATGTAACGTGCACTGTTCAAAGCACCGTCAATGCGAACAAAAGGTGACCGAAACGCGTATCCAATCGCATCCCATACCATCACGCCAGGTGATAAGCCAGTATGACGATGACGAATGCACGCTGCCAGTGTGCGTTCACCACGATGCCGCCAAACACGGATGCGACCAACATGATGCTGTACACAGAACCTGGATTCATCTGAAAAGATGACGTCTCGCCATTCGTGTGCCCAGGTTCATCGTTGATCACACCATTGAAGGCGCTCTTGTCTATGACACAGCGTCAAGGGAAGCCGCAGCCATGGTCTCCGAGCTGAGAGTCCATGCTGCTGCAAACGTCGTCGAACTGTTCGTGCAGACACTTGTTGTCTTCCAAACGACCCCGTTTCTTGACTCACGGCTCGTGACGTGGTTGCACGATCCATTACGGTCATGCGGATAATATGCCTGTCTTCTCGGCTGCTAGTGATAGGTGGCCGTTGAGATTCCGCATGGCGTTCCATATTACCGTCCTGAACCCATCGATGCCATATTCTGCTAACAGTCAGTGGATCTCGTCCGACGCGAGCAGCAATACTGCGATAAGATAGACCGCAATCCCGGTACGCTACAATTCGACCTTTATCAAAGTCAGAAACGTTCTGGTACGTATTTCTGCTTCTTACACGAGGCATCACAACAACTTTTCACTAGGCAACAACGTTCAAATGCAATTTGTGTATGAGGAACCGGCTGAACAATTTCCTCATTTAAACACAATGTAGGTGTCGCTACTGGCGCCTGCTTTGTCTGAATGCGCTGAAAAGCTAATCATTTGCATATCACAGCACCTTCTTCCTTTTGTATAAATTTCACGTCTGTAGCATGTCACCTTCTTGGTGTAGCAATTTTAATGGCCAGTAGTGTATTTTAAAGGTATAATTCTTCTCTTAGTTTCATGAAGAAACCAAAATTTAATTGTTAATTAAAACTCACTTAATAGAAAAGCACCATTTATTTAGTGAAATAAAAATAGTGTAAAATATAAAAATGTGATTGTATATTCATGCCCAAAACCTTACAATTTGGGATACCATCGAGTGTTAAGTAATGCAGATATGTTATTTGCTTTCAATATTAAACAAATCAAATTATTGTGTACTGCAAACAGGATTATTTTGAATATGGCTGGCACAATAATTATAACTATATGCTAAATAGCTCATGCATTCACAACAGGTGGGTAGCAAATATTTATTTGCTTTTACTTCACTTTTCTTTATTTTTATGCATGTTAAATTCAACTTAACATAATCTGATTTTTATCATTATTAATTATTTGTAAATT
>JAPDSC010009154.1:222000-249835 GCA_026290005.1 Latrodectus geometricus | reverse complement strand
CTTTAAAAATAATGTATTGTACAAGTCTTTATTAGTTTAATTATTTGCATTACTAATAATTTAATGAAATTGTATTTAAAGATAGAGTTTCTTAAAAGTCATTGAATGTTTTCTGTTTCTGTATTCATATTATATTCTACAAGAGAGCATAGCATTAAATAGTTTAAAATTCGAGTTGAATGCATGAAATGATGATGAAAACATTAGTTGATAGCTCCTCAGAGATACTGGAATGTTACTAAACTAAACTAAGTTGCACGACAGCCCATATGGGGGCCAAGGCCTTTAATACCCATATTTGTTTTCCTGATCGAGGGCCCGGGGCTGCGAACCATACGTCCTGATTAGATGGTCAGCCTAATTGTGAAACCCCAGTGTTTAGCTTTCAAGCATGTTTGATACTTAGTTTTACCGATCCATTGAAGGTATGAAAGGCTGATATTTGAATATTATATAGTGTTATAAAAAAATTTAAAAAATAAGTGTTCTAAAAAATATGAAGTTTTTAATGTTATACAAAGGTAAATTTTAAAACATAAAAATGTAACACGGTATTTAAAAGATCGGTAAACAATGTGATATAATTAGATATATTTCAATTTGAAAAAGTTACAATTTAAATTTTTACATTATAAAACTGAAATTTTTGGATTCTGAACTGGAACTAAAGTGTCAATTCTTATTATACATGGTGTTTTGAAAAGAATAACTCGACTTGAAATACGAATATTATAAAAAATTTTGAACACAGATATTTCAAATTAATTTTGTATTATATGTAGGGTATAATAGTTTCTTTACAAATCGATTTAAAGGTGCTCATAATATCCACATTTGGATGCATAATGGTTGTATAGACTGTAGTCAAATTAGTCCAAAACTTTTTCTTACATATTTAGACCGACTATTTCCTCAGTTGGTGTTATGTGCACTTTCAATTCGGCTAATGAAACTGGAAAATGAGGCGTATAAACTGTGTCTTTTAAAGACCCCAATAGGTATGGCCGTGGTGCTCTGGTTGATTACAACGTTGTTCTCCTTATCGGAAGGTTGTAAGTTCGAATCCCGGCTTAAACATAGATTCATCAAGCTCACTAAGGGTGGCTGGGGCTCGTTAAATAAGTCATGGTCGCAATGTCCTCAAAGTGAAATGATACCTCTGAAGGTGAGAGTTCACGTATTAGGAAGTCTTCTGCTTGATACTTCTTCTAAATTATGAAGACTCTCACCAGGCTATTTTATTAAAACTAGTAAGAAAAACTCTGGGCAAGTTACCGGGATGCATGTAGACAGGGAAGTATATAACAACAACAGACCCCCATAGAAGAAATCGACTTTGTGAAGTCTGGTGATCTTAGAAACCAGTAACATTTAACTGAATTGCCCGTTCCCGAACAACTGATCAATAGGTGGAATAACGATTGCATAAAAAATCTTGAAAGTCCAAGCTATAATGTAATGATCTCCCATATTTCTAGAAAATAAAGCCATCTGAATTAGCTTCTAAATGCTGAAAAAGCCAGTACTCAATCATATGAGATACCTAAGACTCATAGCAGTAGTTTTTAGTTTTTTATCGTTACAAAGAAGGGCTTTGTTTGAACTAAATGCGAGATTCTGCCAAATGCTGTCCACATATGTTTATCTGATATGAAGAGGCAACCAGGTGATTTAACTTTATACAAACACGCCTTTCTTTGATTTTGTCATTCCATCTTCTAATTCTCTTCACAACAGAAGGCTCAACATCACTATATTCTTGAGGAAAATTAAATAAATTAAAATTAATAATTAAAATTTATTTTAATTTATTTAAAATTGTTAGAGCTATATTTCACGAAGTTTAAAAGAAAAAAAACATTTAAGCAGCGAATCGGTTGATTAGGACATCATTTTTCTCATCGAAAGGGAGTTCGAATCCTGACTTAACCAAAGGTCCATAATATTCACTAAAAGCGGCTGGGGACTGTTAAATATGTCGCGGTCATAATGTCCGAGTGAAATTGTATCTTTCGGATTGGCAGGTCAAGTATTAGAGAGTCTTCTGTTTTGTTCCTGCTTCTAAATTATATACTTAAACCTGCATCTTCTACATGACTTTTAAAGCCTAACTATGGGCTAGGTATAAAGAGGTATGCCAATGCATATACTAAACACATTTTTTGTTTTTCAATCATTTTTTTCACAAATATTGAAGAGGCAGAAGAATGAAACTTCTAGTTTTATTAGTAAGCAACTGCGTAAAACTAGAGATTTTTTCCTTTCTATCGATACATTATTCAATCAAAATTTCATCAAAAGAGCTCACGGAGGTTTAGTGGTAGAACGCCCTTCTTCAAAGTGAAAGGTCTGTGGTATGATCCCAGCTATTGTTGGACAACGGGTGATATCACAGTTATGCCTTCTGAATGCACGTCTGTCGAGTTGGGCATTTGGAATTTTTCCCGGTTTCCTCCTCTATGATACGTGAATATATATATATATATGGCCTACTATCAATGAAAATTCTTCTTGAAAGGTAATTTCGTGATAGACATTAAAATGACTTACAACAGCTAAAGGTCGTTAAGCACTTTACAATGTGATATAAAAAATGTGATCAAAATGAGAATAATTGAGATTTTTTAAAAATCAGGTCATTCTTTTTCTAAAAAAGCGTCAAATAAAATTAATATACTATTAATAATGAATAAAAAATTAAAAATTTTTTAACAAATCCAAAATAATTGTAATTTTGAAGGAATCATTCATGCCTATGTTTAAATTATAAGACGTTAGATTTATATATAAACGTCGTGAAACATTTTCCAATTGATTCTCGAAAGATTTTCTCTTCACTTTTTTATATTAATTCAATAACAAAGTTTTATTTATTTGTACCTTACTTTATTAAGTACAAGGCAGAGATGGTCTTGTTGAGAATGGCATTGTTCTCATTACCTGAATGTAGTGAGTTTTATTCCTAACCTAATGGAAGATCTATCGAATTCACTAACAATGGTTGGAGCACGTAAAATATGTGGTGGTTGTAATGTATTCTAAGCGTGAAATGTGTGATACCTCTGGAGGTGACAGGCCAAGATTGGTGTTCTGTTTGGTCCTTACTTCTAAATCATGAAAATCTAATAACCTTTGAAATTACGCGATTGAGCACTCACTGAATGCCCTACTGCATAAGGATGTCATCAATCCCGCCCTTTATGATGCCGAAATGTGAAATATCCTTAAGGGCCGGCCATTAGAAAAATCTTTTTTTAAAAACAGTCTAACAAAAATATTATGTATAACGTATTTTATGTGGTCAAACAGTGCTCATTTAGTTTTTCATGTATTTTCATAACATAATAATTAACTTTGGAAATAATTTTTTTGATTGAATGACATTTATGAAAATCTAGTCAAAGACTAGATTTTAATAAATGTCATTCAATGATGAATATTTTGCTACCAGGCTGAGGAGGTTTGCAGTTCAAATGTTTATCTCATCACTTAACCTCGTGGTTCATAATTATAAGGTGGTTGTCTGTGTTGAGCAACTTCGGTCGGCAGAAATAAGTAGCAGGAAACGTATCGCTATAATTTAAGGTAACCTAATTTTTTTTTTGCAAGTAATTTTGAGTAATTTACAATTATATAGGATATAATTCTAGATTATTGGAAACTCAATTATATTAAATTAATAAATCTTACAATCACACACAAAATTCGTTTAAATGTTACAGACAGATAAAAAAATGAGAGCAAAGATTTTCGAAAAACTATTAAAAAGGTTTAAGGTAATTATATGTATATTTTTTAAAAATATTTACTCTGTATAAAAATTATTCTCAGACAAACAAATATTAAATCTGAAATATTTTTTTTCTCTTGTGCTGATAAATAATAATATATCTACGGCCAAAATGTTTAGGAAAATACTGGTAATTCGTTGATTTTCCTCGTCGCCGTTTTCGCTTGAGTTCCAGATGGCACAGCATGTTTCTGTTTATTCATATATATGATGATCTGTAAAAAATAGAAAGTAAGCTACTTCGAAAACTAACTAGATACAGTAAAACAAGAAAATCAACTATTTTATATTCAAAATCAACTATATATATTCAAAACAGCAATAGCGGTTTTGAAGCAAATGAAAAAACTTGCTCATAAACATGGGGAAAAAAGAAAAAAAAAAAAAAAAAAGAAAAAAAGAAACAAGTACAAGGTACAGTGATTTGCAAAACGAAACGCCTTGAAGTTTTACATTATTACAAATTTAATATGTTTACATATTAAATACATAATTATGATACATGAATAAATTATAATATATGAAATATAGAATATTCAATGTACAAAAATTTCCAATAACATTTTCGGAAATAGATACCCATCGAAGATTTAAGTATGAAATTATATTTTCTGAATGATAGACATTTTAATGAAATTTTTGCTAAATATCTTTATAATGAGCAATTTTGAACGTATAAAGATCAGGAAAATAAATATTTTGTTACTCTTAATAAATAAATAATTGATAATCGTTGCTACTAATGAATAAAAAATATATAGGCAAAGCATTCAGTGTTTATAAATTACAGTAGATATCTTCTTCTACTATCGTTTACTAATTACTGTAGATATCTAGTGAACATATCTTCTTGAAACGTGATTGGGTATGATTTACTTTATATGGCTATAATTATGATTGGCTATTATGTTACACAAATTTTAATTCGAAGATAAAATTATTAATATAGTTAAAAGCATATGATAGTCAATCCCTTAAGACAATTCTTATTAAATTCATAAGCTAATTAAATTCCTACGTTTATTTCATTCATAGTTTAAAAGATGGCTTAATACCATTGCAAGCCATGTTCTTATTTCATAACTACTTTGTATATTTGATTATTATAGAGCATTATTTTTTTAAAATTAAAATTACTCATTTCTGTTACAATCTTGAATGTGTTTATTTTTTATCGCATTCCTTTCATTTGTGGTGTTTAATTTAATGAGTCAGTTAATTCCTCAGAATGTTAAAATTTATAAATAATATTAATGTTTAATTAACTACTTCCGAAAAAAAGATCCAATTCAAGTAATTTCTTTTCGCAAATTTTTGATTATATGTATAACTACTTCTTTACTTAATCACAAAGATTCGTCATGAGGATAGTTATTAAAGGCATCTGCTGAATGTGCAAACTGTCAGAAATAATTGAAAAAGATGATTACAGAAATATTATTAATGTTTCTTTTTCTCGGAGTCACCGTTTACATCAGTTCAGTTCAAGAAGCACAAAAGATAGACATCTCATAAATGGAGTCATGTTCCCTTTATGATTGGGAATCTATTCAGTGCCACAAGCGATTATTTACATCAGTCGATTTAGAGGAAGGTTGGAACACGGTTCCATCCCAGTAACAAGACTGTGACCCTGGATGCATTGTGTTGAAATGGAAGGTCTGGAAGGCACTGTGCTGAAGTGGTCGATTGTGTTCCAAGTTTTTGACAGAGGTTCTGTAACCGGAGATTTCTATTGTAATCCTTCCCCATGTTCGTCCCTTCCGAGTTGTTATTGAAGTAGACTTCATTTTTATGGATGACAATCTACGACTAGTGTAGTGAGGATGGGAAAAAAATTCGGTTTATTGCCGGTAATAAACTGAGTTTTTTTCAAATAAAAATTTTTAAAATTGTGGAAAAATTTGAAATTTCTTAAAAAAAATGTAAAAGCTTTTAATGATTAAAGGCACGTAATATGTAACAAAAAAAATTCCATTTATTTAATGATTTCTACTTTTATGTACTGCAATTATGGATGGGATGTAGTTAATTTTTTTACAACTGGTTAGTACTGATTACAATTACTTTCAAATTAACAGGTATATTACAAATTGCATTTTGTATTTGTTACATTTTGTAATGTGCTGTCATCCATTGAATTAAAAAATAACTACGCTGTTTCTATAAGTTTTTAAATAAATAAAATAAGTAAATTAATTAATTAAAAATAAGTAATTAAATCTATAATATTTTATATATGATTCTATAAATTAATTTGTAATTAACTTTAATATAAATCAATTTCATTTAACTATAAGCAATCACTTAAATGTTTATAAAAAAACAATAAAAAATAATTTTTATTTATAATACATTTTATAAATTGCAATTTTATGCCTTTTCTTATAATACTTTAATTTCTTATACAAGGCAGAGAAATATAAATTATTTCCTCGACAAAATTTTTCTGTGAAAAATTTCGAACTTATAAATTTTCAAAATATTTTTCATTCATTGTAAAATTTCCTATTTTGTTATTTATATTTGTTTTCAGAATTTATATTCGTTAAAAGTAAATTTTCAAATTACTCAATAGTAATTTTCAAAAATATCCAGTGTTAATTAAAATATAAAGTTAGATAAGATAAGAAAATAATTTCTAATTTTTCAACCTAATAAACTAAATTTTTTGTTTGAATTTAGTAAAATTTTTCGATTTTACTAAATTCAATTTAAAATAAATTTTTAAATGGTAAATAGTTTGTGAAGAATTTTAGTATGGGAGAATTAATCAATTACAAAAAGATTTTTTTAAAGATTGCTTAGAAAATAAAATTAATTTTTTTTTAAAAAATCAACTTTATAAATATTTTATATATTTTTTTATTTTTAAATATAAATGAAGTAATCACAGTAATGTAATAATTTATGTAGTAAATTCTTAAACAATTTATGGATAATAAAATAGCTTAACAATTAAAATTTTTGTATTAATGTTTAAGTTGATATCGTCATTCTGCATTAGATTAAATTTTATAGTTACATATAAGAGTTCATTAAATATCAAAAATACAAAACAGTTTTCCCAAAATTCTAAATTTTATCTTGTTTTAAGGAAAATAAAGACTAAGGAAATATTTAATACGAAATGGAGAAACAAAATACATGTATTTTATTTACATTAAGCCATAATGTAAAAAAATACACTTGACAGTAAAACCTGATTGAATAAATAAAAATAAAGAATAAAAACTGACTTAATTTAAACATTTTATTTTTCATTTCGAATTTCCAAACTAAAATGTGGAAATGTATATGTGTGAATAAATACTTTTATTATGTTTAAATCAACATTCTCATTAGATGTATAGTAATTAATTGTATATTTAAAATGTAAAAGAGCTTTTTTTTCATATTTATAGTAAAATATATATTCTGCATATTTGTAGTAAAATATAATGAAACTAAACAATGGCAGAATAAAAATACATATATTTATATGAAATCATAATTAAAAAAATAATAATAAAAATAATGATATGAGTATATAAACGGATTTTATTTAAGCGTTTTATTTTTAATTTAAGAAACATGAAAACCAAAATAAAAAACATTTATATTTAGTATGGTTCAAATAAATGTCTTCATTCTACATCAAAATATTTTCATAATAAAAACTCATAGTATGAAATTTCATTCAACGATTCAATGTAAATTACTTTGATATAGAATAAACATATTTATTTAAGATTTATTAATTATTAAAAAACACAAAGCAATTTTGCTTGCAAAACTCTTAACTTCATAATTATATTTTTTAATGCAAAATATTGTGAAATAAAACAATGGTGATTTAAAAAAATTATTTACATAAAACCATAATAAAAAATAGCGTAATGTTAAACAAAAGTAACAACAAAAATTCATATAATATAAAATCTTATTTTGCTTAAAATAATTTGATATTTCGTGTGAGGAAAAAAAAAGGGTTTTAAATGAAAAATATCACAATTTATTTTGCTAGTAGTAAATATTTTTACAAGATATCGTAGAGTGGATTATTTATGGGGACAATTTTCATTAATTCATTCTCAGAATAGCAATTTATTCATTTATATAACTGCCTAGTTTTCAATGGCAAGAAACATTTTTGAAAAGTAAAAAATGATGTTATATTTGTTAATGTAAAAAATATTAATTACTTTTGAAAGTATTATAAAATTATCTTTGAAAATGAAATATCGTAAAAAAATTTCATTCATTTTTTTGTTCGACTTAATTGAGTAATTTGAGAAACAAAAAATTACATTTTAAAAATTTAATTAAAATGAAATAAAACTAAAATCTTAAAAAAATTATATCAAAAATAAAATCTATTAAAAATTGTTAAATACATAGTGAAAAAAATCAAGCTTTTCTTAGATTTAAGGAAACGTGATATAATTGAAAAAAAAAATTGATAAACACTGAATAAATATGCCACGATTTTCTTCATTTATTTTATTAATAAAAATGAAACGAATGAAAATGCTTATTTTATTCAAGAGCATCACTTATTTTTATTTAGCAATAGAAATTCATTTCGTTCTTTCAGTTTACTCTCCAATTCTGTGTAAGCAGCCTATACTGATTACTTTGTAATAAACACGTACTCGCGCGGAAAGAAAATGTAAGTACAGAAGAGCCAATAATAGAGCGAATACAGCAACCAAAAGTATCAAAATCATCGATATTCACGGATAAATAAGGACATGAAGTAATCGCTTCCTATGGGAGGGAGGATGGATAACAGATGGGAAAAGACTAGAAAATAGAAGAGTGATTCCACAGACCATAATAGATCAACGACTTCCTCTCAGTGGCTCTCATAAAACAACACGCCAACTTGGATAGAATTACCTGAAGAGTTTTGACACTAGGTGGCGTAAACAGCACCTCAAGAGCGTAAAAGCGTATTTGTTTACATTGTGCTGTGTAGCATTTTGAAGTTGATAATTTTGTTTTTGTAATTTTCACATATTATTATTATTGTAAAATGTCTAAATCATGCTTTTGTCTTGGTTGTAAAAGCTGTTACAAATCAGATATTGATTGAAGAAAGAAGAATGGGAGAAAAACTACCAAGTTTTTTTAGTGCACCAAAGGTTTTGACAGCAAAGACAACGTATAAAATATACTTCATCTGCTTCTATTTTCAATATAAAATTTTTATCTTGATAAGTAAGTTTATATTATAAAATGAACAAATCTATGCATTTGTACTATTTTTTGCAATCTGGCATGCAAATGGTGATTAAATTTTGTTGGCAAAATATAATCAATTATTTAGTTTAGCTATTTTTAATAATAAAATAATTGCTGGTTAATTAAAATGAAATAATTTCGCAGAATTAATTGTATTTCTCTGCTTTATTTCTCCATATTGTATTGTGGAGAAGTTTAAATACCTACTGTAAGTAATTCATGAAATATTTATATATGAATCTAACTTTACCCTCAAATTTCTCTATTACCTGTGTATTCCCTTTTTTATTAAATTAAAAAGGATTTAATATCAATATTAAAGAGATAAAATCAGGTTAATCATTTTATCACTGATTTAAATAAAATCGGAAAAAAATAATTATAACCTGGTATTTTAAATCTGTTAAAAATCGATGTTGTATTATAAATTAAAACTATGTGTGCATGGAAATGTTGAATTGTATTTGAGTGTGTGTGTGTGTGTGTGTGTTTTTTCTGCCATTCACCCGGATAAACATTCAGTTGTCCTTTTAAAATTATCATATATTATTTTGGTAATAATAATATATGTATTCTAATAAGTTATGTAATTATTTTCTATGTATTCATTAAAATTATTAAATTTTTATAATTTTACAAATTTGCTCCTGCTAATTTTACGTGATATTAAATTAACTAAATATTTTTGTGTATAAACATGAATTTTTAGTTATTTAATCAGGTAAATATTATTTTCTTTTAGCAGAACCCAACTCACTGTTAAGCAGAAATTGATACACAGTAAAATAGTGAATGAAACTTCCATGACACAAACATTCATAATTTGGCATTGTTGGAAGCACTGAACCCTATACCCCATTTAACTAAATGCCCTATTTTTGATGAGTTACTATTATTTTTAAAAAGTGACTTAGTGGAGTAGGATATTTAGTTTGTAATTCATATAAAATGAAGTAAAAATTTAGTTTGTGTTTTATGTTATTGCTATCTTTTTAAAGAAATGCAAATTTAGATTTTATTATATCATTCAGTAAAAATAATGAAAAGTTGCAAAGATTATATTTAGATAATTATTTAATGACATAACATAGTTATTGGTTATAAGAAATTACTTGGAAGAATATTTAATTTTCAATGGCGTAAAAATTTAATTATAATAAAATGGAGTTACATAGCAAAATATATTAATAACATTAATCAAGAATAAAAGAATTTAAAATTAGAATAACAAAAAATTTAATATTAAAATTATTTTCTATAAGAATTACTAAAATAATTGAATTGAAATTTAAAACATAACAAAATAATTGATTCAAATAAGATTTATAATATTATAAGTACACTTATATAAAAAAATATATTAAAAGACAATTGAATAAGATTTGATTTCCTATTAAAAGATATTCAATTTAAATTAATTATTCTAAAATACACTGATCAAAACAATTAAAGGATTTAGGTGAATGGGAAACAATTTAGCTGATTGATACATGGTCGACAGACGTAGTAGGTTATATGAGAATAAATTACACATGTTTGGCAGAAAAAAATACATTTTATTGCGTATTTGTGTACAAAAGGAAAACACACAATTTGTACACATGAGAAAAAAAGAATAAGAACAAGTATTTTCTTTACAGGAAATCATTTTCAGTAGGGGGTATGGTTTCCACTGACGACCAGCAACTTTGAACACCTTTGAGGCATGGAGTCAATGAGGCTATTAATCACGAGTTGGAGTATTCTGTCCTACACTTACAGAAGAGCTCTTTCTAGTTCTTGGAGAGTTTGTGGAGGTGGCTGGTGTCCAGAGCGTCCCAAACTGCAATTGGTCTGAGGATCTCATCCCTATATCGGCGACTAGTCAGAAGTCCATCTCGAATGATATAGAGGTCAAAAAAATTTATACTCATAAAATTAAATTATGTGCAGTAACACTAATATATAAGTAATATATTTTTCGTGTGTATACTAAAATAAACAAAAAGCCTAAGAATTCGAAAGAAAAAATTACAACAGATTGAAATTTCAGATTAAACATAAAAACATGAAGTTTTACAAATGCCACATAAAAAAGTAAATATTGTGTAACATTTTAATTCTAATGTATGCTTACTTAATGAAAATAGAAATATGAAAACTATGCAATTAAAACTGAAGTAAAAGTTACATTAAATATTTATAAAATGGTATACTGAAGTAAAAATTTAAAAAAAAATCACCTATGATTGATTTCAATTTAAATGTCAAAATGTAAGTTTAACAGTATAGTATTTAAAACTGTAAACATCATAAAATAATTTAAGTTGCAACACCATAAAGTGATGCATTATAAAGTATCTCATAAATGGATTAATTATAAAATAATCTACTAAAAAATGAAATCTAATGAAATCTATAATTCTTAAAAACTCTGTAAATTTAATATTGAAGAGAGAGAGAGTTGAAACAATTTCATACTTGATTGACGACACATGTAGAATGGATTAAATGATAAAGGAGAAAAAAAACAATAACTTTCAAAAACTGTAAAATATTAACTTTTAAGAAAAGTTACACAGTGGAAATGTATAAAAAAAATGGGAGGTCCAATAACAAATATTTTTTTCTACATCAAACAATAACATAAACGACAATTTTAAAAAAGGAAAATAATGTCACTCATTTTCTAGAATCAGAAAATATTCTAGAACAAAATGTTAAATCTCTTAAGTGAATTACATTGAGATAAAAACTTTACAATTAAATTCAGCGTTAATTGCTTTCAGTTAATTACAAACATAGTAATTAGAATTTCAAAATAATATATAATTATTATTTTAAGCTTTGCAAAGATCAACATCCCAATATAAGTTTCATATCATTCCATGCAACACTTTTCAGTTCAGACCTGAGCCAAAATTTAATGAAGAAACACAATAAGGATTTATTTCGTGTAAAACTAACTAATTTTAAATTTCCTTTTCTTGAATACTTATTTATATATATTAGATCACTAAATTTTCAAGTTTTGCATATATATATTAGAAAAACAAGTCACATATTCTTGTCAACTTAAGTTTTGTACATTTAAGTTACACACAGTATCTATAACAAATATTAATTCCACAGGTAATAATAATTAACAAATATTACTTTCTTCCATCCTTAAAAATATTTTAAGACAAAACTGTTAAATTAATCAAACTGTTTCTAATAAAAGCATAAATAATGATAAGATAATATGTATCAACAATATATAACAATAAAATATCTGTCACTTGTAATTTACAGTGGAACAATCAAGAATAAAATTAGAATTCTTTCACAAAATTTATTTATTCGTTAACAGAACTTGATAACTTTTATTTTTGGTTTTTAGCCAACTTATCTAATAAAATTCATGGTTCTAATCTTAAAAAAAAATTATCTTTAACACATTTCCTTGATCTAAATAAATTACATGTTGTTTATAAAGAATATAAAAAAGTTCAATCCTCAATAAAAAATAACGATTCAACAAACATTTTCACATTAAAATCTTTCTTTTACATTTTCTGTGCTTGAGTTCATTACGTGATCAGTATTATAATCACATAAATGAATACTTACAAAAAATTGGAAGAAAGCAATAATACAATACAAAAAGTAACATCGTAAAATTATTCGAAGTTTTTAGAATAATTTTCTTCACTTCAAATGTATTAGTAAATTATTTAAAGCGAAAATATCCCTATGTTACAATTATAAATCATACCTAAAAGATTTTTATAAATATTATATTTATTAATTTATTTAATAAATTTAGATAGATATTCAAATTCCATCTACAATAACTGGTAAATTGTTAATTTTCGCAAATTACGATAAATATCCAGATTATGTCTGATTACCTGATTGTGTGGGGAGGAGGAGAAGTTAATTGTTGAAAAGCGGCTGTATGAATAAATTGATTTTACGGTAAAAACGATGAAAGCATTAGTAGAAATGGGGATTCTTGCCTATCCATTTTATGCCAATATTATGGGGACATTTAATTTATCTTCCACCTTTTATTAAATTTTATTGGAATTTTAGTTTTATTTTTGTGAATCTTATGAATTTTAGCAAAATTTTTACTGAGCTGAAATATTTTTACAAACTCGTAATTATACTCAAAAATTAAAGGACGTAGGAAATATGTTTAATTTAATGTCAAATTTCGTGAGGAAAATTATTAATTTTTATAAATTAAAATAGATTTAAAAATGAAGCTTATTCGATTAAATGTGAAATATATTTTAAAAGTTTGTAAAATCTAAAAGTATTTTTTGATATTATAATTTATTATTCGTTTGAAAAGAATAATCATAATTATATTAAAATAACAATTAATATAAATAAGAATTTAGTTATTGTAAATAATAATTAGTAGAATTGATTACAATACAATAACATTTTAAACGTAATTATTTTACAGTCTCAAAAATGGATTTCATGTACTGCAATCAATAAATTGCATTATGTTTTTTGTAAAACGCTATTAATAAAATTTGTATTGATATAAAAATTATTATTGTTCTCACTTTCATCATGGTATGAATTATATATACATATATCTATCTATATATATATATATAATTTGAGGTAATAAGCAAGAAATAATCTATAGTTTGAATAAAATGTAAATAAATTGAAGGAAAATATTAAATTCTACATTTCTTTATTTTTTTTGTGATTATTATTGAGATAAATGGTGCAAATAGTTATATGATACACCCCATATGCTTTAAAGTATGACTCTTCACATTGCTTTGATTTGCAAATAAGTAAAATGAATACGGGAAAATTTGAAGGGCATCAAAATTATGATATCGATAAGGCAAAAAACTTATAAGATCTCTTATTATCTTTTCCTTTTATAATGGTTTTAAAACAATTTGGAAATGAAAACATTTTTATAGCTTCATTTTTGAATAAAATTGTAATCAATTAAACAAATATTTCCCAAATATTTGCTTATTCTCAAATAGTTCTGAATAAAATTAATAATATCGTCTAAAATAACTTTTTAGGAGTATTATTATTGCAAAAATGAACTTTGGAATAGGTAATGTTGCATACTTTATGATCAATTTTTATCTTTTCAATTAGCAATTTTATGTCTGAGCTATTTCAGTACTTAGCTAAAACGAAGTTTCAATAAAATGTTTTTGAAATATACTGTCCTTTATACTAAAGAAAAAGAATAAAATTTGTAGTGAATATGCACATTAATGTGCATATTGGGTTAAAATTAAGCAATGATTTTTAGTCCACGATTAACTTGCAAAATGTAAATCTTTATATGTTATTTCTCATGATGTAAAATAAAAATATGAAGTGTTAAGAAGTTATAATTTTTTTTTATATAAACTGATTTATTAAATATTTTTTTCTCTTCAATTTCTTATGAATTTTTTTTATAATATCAAAAAAATGTATTGATTTATATACTGCATGTGAAAAATAAATCTTTAGGACAAAGTATGAATAATATAAATCAATTCTGGATTAAGAATTAGTTCATATAAGAGAGTCAGTCGCTTAAAATTTTGACAACGGACTAGCTCTTAGTTTTTATTTTCCCATGAATTATCTCTGAATTTTATACCTGAGAGTTGAGAAATATTGTTTTTCAATTGTCTTTGAAATATTTTCGTATTCATCCAACTATTTATGGATAATTTACTGTTAATCTCTAGAGGGATTTAAATGCGCTGGGCATTTTATAAAACTTATTCCATGAAAATTTTCAAATTTCTAACTCTCTCTGTATATATATTTATACATATGGAAAAGTTCTCTTTCATGAACTTATTACATTTTATTATCATATGGTTTAATTCTTACGAATCTAAGATTTAATGAAGAAAAATTATTTTAACATGAAGATGTTATTGTAATGCTTCTAATAAATACTATTTTGATATATCTTCAATTATTATTAAGCCAACTTTTTATTCAAACACCTAATAGCATCATTCAAAATTACTAACTGACATTTCAGAATGTTTCTGTATATATAGAATTTAATATTTGGTAATTTGTTTTCAGTTATATAAAATTAAAAATGTAATCAGTAAAATTAATTATATTTAAAGATTTGTATTGAAATTAGATTAGAATAATACAAAAAAATCATTTCATGAACAATAATTTTTGGGTCGTAATTATAAATTATTGAACATAACTTGAAAGATAAATGATGGAAATTCAGAGTTTGCTGCTACAAAACATACAATATTCATTTTATTGTGATTTTATTTTCAAATAATAAATAAACACAATAGTTACAAATTTACTATACAAATAATTCAAAATAATTATACAACGCAACATTTGTAATCATAATTTTTAAGAAGCATATGCTTCTTAAAAATTATGCTCATTACTTAACAAACTATGATGAAAGTGAGAACAAAAATAATTTTATATCAATACAAATTTTATAAATAGCCTTTTTCAAAAATGTAATGCAATTCTTTTATTGCAATATACGAAATCTATTTTCGAGATTGTAAAATAATTAGTTTTAAAATGTTATTATATTATAACTAATTCTACTAATTATTATTTACAATAATTAAAATCTTTTTCATATTAATTGTTATTTTATTATAATTATGATAATTATTTTTAAATAAATAATAAAAATTTAAAATATCAAAAAATATTTTTAGATTCTACATTTTTTAAAATATATTTCAAATTTAATCGAATAGGCTTCATTTTTTAATCTACTTTAATGTATAAAAATTAATGATTTTCTGCTCCAAATTTGACATTAAATTTAAAATATTTCACATTTCCTTTAATTTTTGAGTATAATTTCTAGTTTGTAAATAATATTTCAGCTTAATAAAAATTTCGCTAAAATTCATAAGACTCACAAATAAAACTATAATTCCAATGAAATATAATAAAAGGCTGAAGATGAATAAAATCTCCCTAGAATATTGGCATAAAATGGATAGGCAAGAATGCCCATTCTTACAAATGCTTTCATCGTTTTTACCGTGAAATCTATTTATTCATACTTTTCAACAATTAACTCCCCCCCCCCTCCTCTGCTGTAGAGAGTAAAAGGTAACACTGATTGATGGTCCTCCAAGGGAGAGTATGGAAAATGCTCTCCCGAGAATTTCGAAAACTCTGTTATAAGAAACCAAATCAACGTTAACTCCGTTCCGTGATAACGATAACTGCTTTAAAGTTCCAGAAGTTCCAAAATAACGAGAGCTGCTTTAACGTTCCGGAAGTTCCAAAATATTGAAACAGAAACGTTCCACAATAACGTAACCACTTAAGATGTTACCAGCAACGGAACGATTTGAGAAGTTCAGAAGGGAAGAAAAACGTTATCTTAATAACAAAATTTCTCAAGAACGGGTTACTAGTTCTTGAGAATAACTGCTCCTAAATAACAGAATATTTAGAAAGATATGGCGGCTATTTGTAGAGAAATTGTGCTGTTACCGAAAGTTCTAAGTTAATAGTGGCTGATGATGCTAATTGATTTTTTTGAAATTTTTCAAAAGTGTTCTTTATAATAAATTTGGGAATACTTCCGTATCTTGTTCTGCTCGGATTCTACGCTAAATTCCCTGCCAAATATAATGCCAACAGGGCGATAGCAATCTTGTTATGGTGCTAATGCACTATAACAAGATTGCTGATTGATTTGATGATGACGTCAAGGAAAAAGGAGGGGTTAATGACGTATTGTTTAAAGTTAGGAGGAGTTACTGAGGTAGTAAGAGAGAGTTTCTTATTTTACGTTCTTTTAAGAATGCATCCATTTCTTCAAAAATTTACAGTATTTTCCATAATTTTATTGGAAAGTGATGATCTGGTTCAGGAAATTTTGGAATATTATGGAATAATTCCTACAAAAACTACTGATGTGAAATGCCCTATATGTAATGCCCTCGATGAAAGGAATCAGCTATAAAAAAATAAAATTAGGATTTCGATTTGTATGCTCTAATTTTGCATTAATACTGTCTATCTTAAAAATTAAATTTTATTTGTTACTTCTAAAAAGTTACTCTCTTTTACAATTTAAATATTTGAATTAACCTCACTAATTGATTCATCTTTGAAAAAATCGTAACTCAGTAATCTTATAGGACAAAGAGGCCAAGACGTCGACCGCGGTTGACTGGGAGACCGCGAAGACATTTTAGGTAGTCCGCGCGACAATCCTGATAATGACCTCGGATATTAACAATTTAATTTATGACTTATGACATAGAACCAATAAATTATATAAAATAAAAATTTACTACAGAGTCTATGCTTTAAAACCCAAAACAAACTGTACAAAGATTTACGATTTAAAGATTTATGATTAAAGGTTTACGATTTAAAACCTAAAACGGACATGACGTGATTAAAACATTAAAAAAAACTATAGAAAAGTATGTATGCATCTCAATTAAGAAAACATGAATTGAGAAACTTCAAAAACAGGGAAGAGTGCATCCATAATCCAAACCGAGACTTCGAAGTTATCCCTTAATACTTACTTGTTTTGTTTGAAGAATTTGAAAGAAGATTCGCTAAGTTAATTAGGTTGAAAGAAATACTCAATTTAATGATATTTACATTTAATGAAAATGTCAACATTGATGGAGTATCTGAAAAAATAGGACGTTTAATAGATATCACATCAGTCACGGTCGAGGAAGAAATTATTAAATTAAGATGCGATATATTTCTTAAATCCAGAGCATATTTAGCGATACTGATATTTGAAAATTAATTTCTGAGGAAACGTTTCCAAATATTTACAAACTGATTTGTATTTGAAATCATACTTTGAATAGAAGTATCTTTGCGAATCTGCTTTTCAACTACGAACAAAAAAACAAAGATTGGTCGCATTTAACCGATGAACATTTAATTTCGTGTTTATGCATTGCAATAAGCTCATACCAGCCACAATTTGATATACTTGTCGCAGATATACAATGTCAAATTTCAACTAAACGAAGTGAATAGGATGGTCAGTTTTGGATATATGAATACTTTGATTATTTTCGTCGATAAATTTTATTTTGTAAATATTTATATAATTTTAAAAAATTTGTATTTATATTTTTTGTAAATATTAATATAATTTTTAAAAATTTGTAAATATGTATTTTTTTTAGAAAAAATACATAATTTACTATTTTTTCTTGTTACCGAAAATAAATATGTATGTTAATTTAGTTCTACCATTGGTAGACCTCCTTCGATTTTTTAAATGTGGAGTAGACCCCGGATCCCAAAAGTTTGGCCACCCCTGTTATAGATGTTTCCTATTTATTATAAAAATATTAATTTTAAAGATTTCTGAAGAAAATATTTCATTTTTTTAATTATATTCTGATATGTTTTCATTATATTATAGTTAAATTCCGATTAAAATTCATATTTTTGTATTTATAAAACAAAATATAAAATATTAAGAACGCATTGTTTTTTAAATAAAAGGAGTTAATCTCTAATAAGAAAATTAATACCTTGTCAAAAAGTATTTCATTACATTAAAAGCTTTATAACACTTTAGAACAGACTCTTTAGATATTGTATACATAAAAAATTAATGTTAATTCAAATTTTAATGAGGATGAAATAAAAGTACACATTCACGATTGTGAGTATGGAAATAAAATATTGTCTTCATTTTTCAAGGAATACAACACTATTCAGCGTAAAAAATTTTTTTAATTAAAATCTAGAAATTTGTATTTGTAATTTTTTTTTAAAAAAAATGCGTTTTTTAAGGATTTTAAGAATATCAAACATTTATGTTCCTTCATTACGGAAAAGAAGGTATAATTTAATTAATAGTAAAATTGAAATATAGTAAAATAAGCACAAGTCAAATAATTTTTAAAATTATTTGACTAGTACTATTTATAAAACCCTGCTTATAAAATCCGTCCCTATTTATAAAATCACATTTTATAAATAGGGACGAGAAATCAAATCAAATTACATCGTGAAATTAGTTTTTCAAATCAAAAAGGGTAATTAGATATTAAAATTAGAAAAATGTAATATGATCAGAAAAATCAATCTTAGAATGTAAGTTTATTTCTAGATCAATAAAACAGTCCAAATACGCAGTGTATTTGAAGAGTTTAAACAGCTGGCAATTATGTGACTATTATCAATGCGTTGTCAAAGTACTTTCGAAAGGATGCACTTTGACCGTAATAATTGAATGGCAGTACCATATTTTTTACTTCACATGGTCTCTGGTTCGATCCCCTTCACTGTTGAACACGAAAATGAATATTTTTGCATGCACGTCTTTCTTATGTTCAATTAGGAATTTTTCTAGTTTTCTCCTAATTGAGGGACGAAATAAATTTCCACACTTGATATCTTCATATTTTGCTAAACCACTGTCTAATTGACAGGATAATGTACAGGGGAATGTGTGAACTTTTTATTGTAAAAGAAAATACAATGAACTAAGCTTCATTCTATTAGAAATCTTCATGAACTTTTGTACAACATTGCACTCATTTATTATAATTATTATTTTTACATGTTTAAAGATTAATTTAGCTTAAACTGTATATAGGAGAATACTTCCAACCCCAATGTAAAAATAAGCGAATATTTGACTGTACAGAAATTAAAAATTTCCGGCAAAATTATTTAAATAGTCTAAATAGCAAAATTTTCATAACACCAGAGATTACAAATGAAAATGATTAAAAGTTAAGAGATTGAAATATTTACGAGAAGTAGTTTCTATATTTGGAGCAACATAATTGCCTGAAAATAACTATAGAATATATATTCTTCTATATATAGAATCTATAAACTCTATTATTCTTCATTTTTCATGGGGAGGGGAACATCCTCCCCATAAATAATATAATAATAATAATATTCACACAATTTTTTTTTAAATTCTATTATTTAAATTATTTTTAATTCTATTTTATTATAAATTATTTCTTTATTTTCCAATAATGTAGAGAGAAGAATTCATACAAGAAGCAGTTAAAAATAATTAAAGATGATAAATTAAAATTATCATCTTTAAGTAATATGTAAATAGTATTGAAATAAAATCCATGTACAATTATAGTGTGATTATTCCTTTAATGCTAATGTATTCCCTCGTGTTATTTACCCCATTTTAGAAAACATAAAAAAAGCTTGATATATATCATATATTTGTTATCCCACTGCAGTTTTGGTTTTTTCTTCTTTACTTACATTATTAATAATTGAAGTAAAAAAAAGTTATTACTTTTGGTAATCAGAATATATTTTAGTATACATTGTATATAATATACACTATACTAAAAATTTTGAAAATTTAGATATCTATAATTTCCGTATTATTTCATGGGATTTCTATTTTTTGGTTTTCACTAATAATTTTATTTAGTATACATACATACATATTCTAAGTAATCTGAAAATAAAAACTCAATATTTCTAATTAATTTATCAAAAATTTCTGAGAAGTTTCATTGTTAAACTTTTTATCACAACTTCTTCCATTATTGTTAAATTTTTTAACATCTGACAGTTATAAATATTTGATTCTTTATCAATGTAAAATGTTTCTTATAAGATCACTGTTTAGATAATACTTTGAACGCAATTCAAATTTCATTAAAAAAAATAATAATAATGTGTACCTCAAATAGAGCTACAAATTATTATTATTTTTTTTAAGGAAATTTGACTTGCATTTAAAGTATTATCTAAGTAGTGATCTAATAATATTAATTTTGCGACGGTTAATAAAGTACAATTCATAATAAATTTGTAAGAAATTTTATTATAGTATCTGATTTTACTGAGAAATAAGGTAGGTTTTATCTTAAACATTTAATATTTTTCAATTGTGTAGTACGTTAACATTGCGCTAGTATAGATTAAAGTTACTATCGTTCTGAAAAGATATAAAGTTAAAATTAACTGAATGTCTGAAACTTAAATGATAGTTTTTAATACTAAATCTAGCTTGATTAATTTCAATTATTTAACAGCAGCTATAAAGCTGGAGTTTAATTTATGATTCAGATATGTTTATTAATGTATCCATAATCTCCAGCAAAGAATTAAATCTTATTTAAACTGATTGGAAAAATGGAAAACTGTTCCACGCAATAAAATAATATTCATAAAAGAGTATAAATTGCTGAAATAATTTAAATAATTTCTGATCCTCATATTTTAAAAGTAATTGCAAAAAATTAGTAATGCATAATGTGGTAAGTTACATCAATCTTTAAGCCATAAATATTTATAAAAAAAAACTAGAAACGGGAAAATAAATATAAATTTTATTATGCTTAAATTTTTTTCTGTAAAGTAATTCTTCATTTTCTCCCACGTTTTTCTTTCCATCCCTATTTTACATTCAAGTTAAGATGAAAGACTGCTGTTAAGAGTTTAGTTTGACCACGCCTTTCATTGCAATTTACATTTAAGTTAAGATGAAACACTGCTTTTAAGATTTAATTTTGACCACGCCTCTGTAAGTGCTTAGCTTTTAGGTTTACTATACATAGGAGGTGATTGCGCCAATAGTATATCTTGGAGAGTATATCTTTCTGTCAGTATTACAACCTGCTTTTAATTCAGTTAGCCCTAACTATAGAAGTACCTGTCTCCTCGTCGATTGCCATTTCCTCACTTTTAACATCTTGATATGTGTCTCCTATCTTTTTGGTGATATTTCTGAAGATTTTTTTTTTTATATAATTAGGAAAAACAGAGTTAAATTTTAACTTGCTTGTATAGTATTTACGTCATACGCTATACATACGCACTTTCTAGATAAACCAGATTGTAATTGTAATCGTTTCACTTGGTAATCATTTGGCGAGAATAGAGCGGAAATTGGCGATATTGCAGAATGTAAACAAATCGGGCTAGCAAAAGGGGATCTCCCCGTATTTATAAACATATATATAAATTTTTTTCCTGAATAAAAGCTTTTGTATTTGTTACATAATAGTGTAAGTAGCTGTTAGAAGAAACTGATTTTCATCATAATTTTATTTCGATTAATTTGTGTGAACTCAAAAGTACTTGTAAAAGTTTTGCTTAGTAAACGGTTATGTCATATATAGAGGTTTATATTTATTACATCATTTCATAATTTTAAATATGTATACATACATAAAAATAATCAGAGGCTTAGTGAATCAAGATTGTTTCTCATTTCAAAGCTGTATCTCCTGTTTCAAATAAGTTTCTCATTTCAAAATTGTGTAAAGATATATATATATAAAGTTGATGATAATTGCAGTGAAAGTACATATTTATGTACTTTCACTGCAATTATCAACTTTCACATCATATTTTAATGGTTGGTAATGACACTTAAATGAGGTGATAAACTGAAGAAGTTCAGTAATGTTGATGCGTGATGTTTCTATTAAAGAGTTTTTATAAATGACATTGTATTTCACTTTTATCCAAGAAAAAAACAAACTTTTCATCTATATATTTGAAATATTTTAAAGTGAGCTGAAGTTCATGTCTTCCTTTTGACAGGAAATCTATGGTTGACATGCATTGTTTTACAATGCATACAAAATGCTCAAAACTTACTATTTTAAAATTATCATTAAATTTTAAGAAGACAGAAAAGAGGTAGTATATTGTTTCCTATACCTGGCAACTGGGATTTTCACCTTTCAGCACTATAAGGGGTTTAAGTTGACACATTTATATCATTGGACTTTGAGTTGGTGTTCCATCATGAAAGAAGTAGCATAAACATTGAAAAACTAAATTTTTTTAAACTTTTATTTAAGATATTTAGTGTTAGCTTGTTTTAAATATAGTAATAGGGATGTTACAGTAAAATATGTAGCTTTAATATTATTTATAATTAATTACAACAATTTTTGCTATCTCTATTTAAGTTTGACAACTATTTTCATCAAAATCAATATTTACTTAACTATAGTTTTATATTTGTAAATATTAGATATTTCCTACCATAGAAATAATACTAAATTTCATTTCACAAGGTAGCTGGTACAGACATATTTAGATGGGATCTTTTATTGTACAGCTATCTAAGTGCATCTGTACAATTTAAAATCCTTTCTGAAAAAATTGTTTATGGTTACTTCAAGTCTATAAATCGTAAATATACTATATGTGCAAATTTTAATTTTGCTTATAAAAATTCAATCTGAACTATATTTTAAAAATATAAGTTTTCACGTTTTTATAACAAGAGGGTAGAAAATATATACCTATTTTCTTATATCAAACTGGCATTAATATTTTCAGAGCTAGTATTTTAACCAAAAATCTTTTGAAGAACAAGTTGCATGGAATGAAAAATTTTTTATTTATAATATGATCATGTCAGAGCGAAATTTTAAAAAAGCAAGAACGCTTTTTTTCTTTTTCAGAACTCATCTTTTTCAACTTTTCCAGATTTCATTTCAGAACTCTTTTTCAGTAACTTTATGATATTGTGAAAAGAATTTATGACTATTCATAAATTCTTTTCACAATATCATAAAGTTACTTCCATTTCTGGTATTAAAGTCTGTAAAATGGAAATATTTTTAATGACACAGATTTTCAATAATTTTTTGTGAAGTCAACCATTTTATGTCTTATCATTTAGAAATGATGAACAATAGTTTAAAGAGATTTTAATTGTTGAACTGTATGAAAAGCTTAGTGAATTCTATTATAATTTAACTTATTGTTCGGAAATCATTTTTAATTTTGTAAAAAATTGTCTTCAAAATCTCAGTGGATATATTACAACTGTGTAAATTAATGTATCTGGTCCTTATTTGTACCTGGTGTCTTGCTTATAAAAGAAATAAAGGTTTTCAAGTCTGCATTATATGTTGTCCTTTAAAAAAAATGATAGTTAATCTTAAAATGTAACAGACAATCTTAAATATTTTAACTCTAATAAAAGAAAAAGTATCCATATATGATTATATTTGTGGATAAAATTGATTTTTTTTATAATTTATTTGTCTATAACAAGAGTTTTTAAACTTGTTAGTGTACATTCAAATCTCATTTTAAAATTGAAGCAAATAGCTCCATTTAATGATGATCAACTTAAAAAAAAAAAAAAAAAAACAACTTTTTTTTGAAAATGCTTTTTTAAGTAAATGAAATAATTTTCTTAATATAAAATACTTTTATACCCATCTTTATAATATTTTTCTCTAATACCCTGTTATCTAAATATTCTGATTTTCATTGTAATCTTAGTATTTTTATTCTAAGAAGTGAAAAACACAGATTTAAGTATATATTTGTAAAATATTTTAGATTTTATTTAATGTTAGTTTTAGATTCAATCTGTTGGAGCCTCTACATTTATAGAATATGGTTTTTTTCTTAAATAAATTCACAGAAATACATTAAAAAATTATCTGTATGTTAAATCAAAGAAAATATTTTTGCATAATTTAATAAGAAAACGTTAAAAATTAAATATTGTTTATTTTGATATCAAGATATTTACATTAATGCAAGATTAAAAAAAATTATTACATTCTATTGCAAACGTTTTTATGCAAAATAATTTTAAAATAAAACATAATTTTATAACATCAAAAAGATATTTGGAACATTTTTAAATAAATGAAATTTTTAGTGATCAAAAATTTTATTTATTTAAAATGTTAGTGACATATTTATATCTAAAGACTAGATTTCTTATATAATGCTATTTCCTTTATGTTTCAGTTTTAAAAACAAATGTTTTTTTAGTATATTCCTAAAAAAATTTTAACTTCAACTTAAAACAAATATAAAAACTAATGATGAAAATTAATTCACTTAAATTTTTATTAAAGAAAAGTAATATATGTTTTTTCAAAATAACAAAGTTTTCATCTACAGGACTTAAATAAATCAGATAATTGTACTCGTGCATAATTTTGAATATTCAAAGTTAAAATTTTAAAAACTGTCTACTTGTAGATTAATTTATGTCTTACTTAAACTTTGCTTTGAATATGGACACAATGTAGAAGATTTAAATAAATGATAAACTGCATACAAGACACAGTAAAATATGAATCATTGTGTCATGCTTGCAATTAATCATTTTTTCAAATTGTTAACCATATGTAAATGTACCATAAAGAAAAAGGAATCTCAATAACATTTTATGAAACATATAATAAACTAGTTGATTTTTAATGCATAGAAATTTGTACTCTCCATAACTGCAATTTATAGTTCTACAAATACATTTTTAATACACATAATATTTCTTTTATTTTTTCATTTTTTATTTGTTAAACACAAATTTTGTATATTCAAGTGACTTTTAGCTTAAACTTAGACAAATATAATTTTGATGATGAATATTAATTTAAATTTTATTAAAAAATATAATATTCTTAACAGTAAATTTTACTTCTACATAATTTATAGTATTCAAGACTAAAATTTTAAAAATTTGTTTATTTCTTGTAGATAAAGTTATATCCTTTTTGTCTAGAACTTGTTTTTAACTACATGGAATCTTTAAATAAATATGAAATGTGGTTTATTGTGTCATGCATAAGGTTAATCATTCTTCTAAATTGCTAATCACATGCAAATGCATTATAAATCTCATAAGGAATCAATTATAATTTATGAAAAATATTATAAATTAATATTCAAATAATAAACCATAACCAATTCTAAGTAGATTTCTGTATTTAAATTGTAATCTAAGAATATATAGTTACAATAAACATATTTAAAAAAATAACTATACCAAAAAATATGAAATCTGTTGTCTGAAATATTATAAGTAAATAATAATTAGTAAATTTGGAAAGATATGAGATATGAAAGTTACTTCAATTAGAATTCTAGAACCAAACATGATCCACAAATACTTATTAAGAATTTTAATTAACAATTTTATTACTAAATACTTTCACTGAAAGTTATTACAATAAAGCAAATAGCTTATGTATAGAAAAATTTGTGAAATATAGCAGTTTTAACAATTTGTATATTTAGTTGTTAAAACTGATGTATTACATACATGTTGAACTAATATGTTTAAGACTGGTAATAAAAAAAGATAATAAAACATATAATAGTTTTCCAATGTTAACCTCATGAAGAGTCATACTAAACAAAATTTTAGAAATTTATAATATAAAAAATAATAATCAGATGAACTTCAATTAAAAATTAAAATCAAATTTCAAACTTTTAATTTAAGCACAGAATTTGAAATATTTTTCATATCATTTTGCATTAAATAGTAAATATTTATTCAATTTTGATTCATATCTGTATGACAAAACAATTTCTCTTTCTGCCATGACTATACTGAAAAGAGAATTAGAATTCAATATCTACAATTGATGGAGAATTAGAATAATCCTGCCTAAATTCAGAGTTAATTCCTAAAGAAATTACTTTGCTTGAAATCTAATATTTTTATTACTTTAACTGTAAGAGAGAGAGAAAAAAAAAAAAAAAAAGAAAAAACCAGACAGACATAAATGTAGAAGATAACTTGCAACTCTTAATCCTGAAAAATAGTTTTGGCTGAACTCTTTCTACCTTCCACTTTAAAAAATGCAATCATACCAAATAATTAGACATATTGATTTTAAATTTATATACATACTAATTTATTGTCATTTAAATATGAGTATTTATTTTATACATTAAAATTTATCATTTAAATTTTATTTCTCGGCAATGGAAATTTTGATATCAATGGCAAAATTATTTTTATTTATTTTTAAATTTACATATTTTTAATTTTCTAGTATTAATAATAGTATTTAGTAATACAGATCATAGATTTTTATTTAATCCAAAGGCATGAAATGAAATCTAATTTAAATATTTATATAAACAAAGCAAATATTACTAATAATATTTAATAACTTTAGAAAATTTACAGAAGGTCTTAACAATAATTTATATCAAATTAATATAATTCATTAACCTTTATTATATACTTATAGATAATACATTTAATAGATAATAAAATAATTTTAATACTGTGTTTAATAATCTACCAAATATAAAATCAATATATTCATATGATAATTAAAATATGTGATCTATTTAAAATTACTATGTGATTTTATATTTGAATAAAAATTTATTTTTTAAAAACACAATTATGTTTCATGCAATGATCAAGGTTTATAATACTACATGAATTTACACACAAATTAAAAATTTCTAACTACTTATTTGAAGCAAATTAAGTCAAATAAAAAATTTTTAATATGGTTGAATTTTACTTTAAAAATGGGAATCATGTAAATGAATTATAACAGTAAAGAAATGTATTGAAAGAGAAACAATGCAACAGAGCTGTATAATCAGTATTAAACAAAAATAACAAATATAAATATGTCCATGAGGAGCTCTAAAATCAGAATTCAATCAAAACTTTCCAAAATGTTTTTTTTGTAGAATAATGCTATTTTTATTAGTTCCTATTGCTCTTAAATCCTATTATTTCACACAATGTGAGAAATCTTTTTAAAAAATGAAGTTATCAATAAAAAAAAAGCACTTGAAAGTACCTATTGTTTTTAGAGGCTAATAAATACCCATAATAACATTCATTTTTTATTTGCATTAAAAATCATAAACTATAAATGATATAGAAACACTGTAGAGAAGACTGTATACATAATTGTATTTTTTCAAATGACAAAGAAGAAAATTTTAGAAGCACCATGAATAGCTCAATGAACGCCATTACCTCTATCTTTTGTTATCATAAATCTCTATAAGCAAATAAACACAATTTAATATACCAATTTTAGAAAGAAACTAAAAGCCAATTTTTCAAGTAAAAGGTAC
>JAPDSC010009154.1:126036-212000 GCA_026290005.1 Latrodectus geometricus | reverse complement strand
CATATCAAGTAAATCTAAAAATGTAATAGCAAACGTTAAATACATATTATCGTAAATTTACTAAATGTAATTCATAGTTATCTTTATCTCCCTTATATATTTTGTATTTCACATCATTGCAAATGTGTTCCAAATGAATATAAATAAAAGAAAATTATAAATTTAAAATTCCAAGTAAGTTTTAAGTAAATTACTGATATTGAAATTCTGAAGTTTAAAACTTCAGAATTTAATTTTCTGTAATTTAAAGACTTTCGTTTTTTTTTATCATTGTTATTTTTGATCAGGATTCTACCGTTATGGGTATTTAACACTGTACAGAATAATTCATTTACACGTCGAAGTATTGCAGCATGAACATATCCAGTTCTAGTATTTGTTTTGTTGACAACCGTTTGAACTCGCCGGCAAGCGAGTTGTTGGGTTCATTTGTTTACAACTGAAACAAGATTTCCTGCTATTTATCTAGCTTCCTACAATTACTCGTTTCGTGTAAAGAGTTAAACTGAAAGAATATATTTCTGAAAACATGAAGTTTTTAGTTTATGATTGTAGTTTTTATTATATCAATAAGGAATAGAACAATTGCGCACATCAAATACGAAATCTTAGTAAATGTGTTATACTTAAGTAATTATGCTTTAACAGTATATGTAAAAATTACGTTGAAAATTTTGTTGTTATAAGGTATTAATTTTTCAATATGATTACTGAAGAGTCTGGAAACGAAAAAGTGATTGCTCCTGTCTCTGCCGGAACATCGTTTTTCCTAAACACGGAAGAACTGCACACTTTAGCAGAAATAGATAGTTGCATGTATGGATTTTTAAAATTAAATCTGCCCGAAAATGCCAAGAAAAAAACTATGATAATAAAGGTAAATATATCATAAAAATAGTTTTAGTTTATTTATCATAAAAATAGCTTTTATGATTATATATCATAGAAATAGTGCTTTTATAAATATTTAAAAAGTAATCTTTATTTAACTCATTCATAATATATATGTATTTAAAAGTACCATCAAAATAAAATTTATAGCTTAAATTTTAGTAATATAAGTTCTGAAGTTATTGGTTTTTAAATTACTAGTTATAAAAATTTAACATTTGTATTATAAAATTCATTGACAAGCATCAAAATAACAATGAATATTCTGCTTATTCTACAAGTTAGCTTTATTTCTGTTACTTTTAAGATATATGACTTTCAACAGTCAGCAATTTTAACTGAAAATGTAATTTTTATCATTTTTGTTGAAAAGTGTTCATGAACTCAAATCCCTTCCATAGACTTACTGTGTCTCTTATGTTTGTGTATGTTTTTGTGTGAGACTCTTTCTAGACTTATTATGTATGTTCATGAGTTTACATATGCTTTTCGCTATTGAAATAGATTACCTGTTTTATTCTACCATATTTAAAGTGGATTACCTGTTTTATTCTATTATATATTAAACTCAGTGGCACGACAATCTACATGGGCGGTCAAGGACTACAGTGCGAATATCTGTTTTCATGTCTGCGGCAACACCCATTAGAATACAAGGCCTTAATGCATGAATTGTGAGTCATCGGAAGAAGACCTATTGAAATTTTCCCTGTCACTGATATATTGACAAAAGGAGCAAAAATCGTGATACCATCAAATGTCTAGTTTTTTTCGTTATTTTAGTAAAATATCACATTAAACTTAACAAAACTAAAATTATTTTTATTTTTAGAAAAATAATTATAATTTGTTAAAGTAACTTTTTAAATAACTTAATGAATTATCTCGTTATTTAATGATAATAAAATTTTGCTTTACTTGATATTTATTTTTGAATTAGAAAAAAAGGTAAAGAATAAGAAATTTTAAAGTTTTTTACCCTGTTATTTATTACTGAAACAGTGATATAAAAAATTTAATATTAGAATTTTAATATCATAATTGTAACAAACTCCATTTCCTCAATGTAAAAACAAGTAGTAAATTACACTAAAATTGAAATACAGCTTTTAGTCCAAAATATTTATACTTTGAAAAAATATAAACATTTTTATATTAATTATCTATCGTATTAACAATTAGACACAATTGAAAATATTCATTTATTTAAAAATAGTAAGACAAAAAAATTAGATTGTTTATCCTGTTGGTTGTTTGTTAAGAAAATATTTCTATAAGGTTTAACATTTGAATTTTAATGTCATAATTAGATCAAATTGCATATTCTCAAATTTAAATAAATAAATAGATAACACAGAAAATTAAACCCATCTTATATATATACAACAATAACAAATTAGAAATATAATTTCATATCCAATTAAATGTTATTTTTCCAATGTTTTTGCCATATTTTTTATTTTGACAATTTTTCAAAAGTATATTAGAAGTCCCCCAAACAATTCGCCATACTATATCATCAGGTGTATGGCAAGAGAAAAACAAGTATCTACATCATTGTAAATTTCAAAGTTATTCATTAAAGATATTATTAATTGTGAGTCATAAATTTTCTTTGGTTCGACTCCTTAATAAATTTACCTTCATAATCAGGTGACAATAATTTTTGGGCTATTATGAGAAAAAAAAAAAAAAAAAAACTTACAACTCTAATGACATCAGAATAAGGAAAGTGTAAGCTTCCTCTATTTAAATCTGAAATTAATTTATAAATATCTTCAACAGCTAATTCTTTGTCTATAACTAGCTGTTCCCTGGATGACTCACATTTTAAATTACTGCATATTGTATGTACTCAGTAACCTGTCATATAAACAAAAATTGGGTAACTAGATTCAATATTTTTAAAATCTGAATCATTAATTGAAATTTCTAATTTATATGTATCAAAATTTACCTTTCTTCCTTCCAAGGATACTTCAATATCAAATTGACCATATCTGATGTTACCAAATTTTGAGGATTTTTATGTTAAGGGAAGATAATTTTTAAGTCTCAGTTTGGATTCTGATTCAAGTATTTGTTGGATAGATACACATGACTGTGAACCAGCTAGCATTCTATATTTTTCAAATCTCTCTTCAAGTGCATCTGTTTGTAATTTACCAGGTAGAAAATAATCCATCTTGGGTTCATCAAAACAATATGATGAAAGTTCTAAAATTGAATGAGTAGTGTGTGATAAAGCTGTATGCATTTCTTTTGTTAGACTACCTGTTGAGCAATTTGAAATTTGCAATATGTCTAACCAAGACAAAAATTGCTTCAAAAATTCTTTTCTTTCATCAAACTTAGAATTTGTTATGGGATGCATATAAATATTTTTTAGTCTTTTACATTTATTATCCACCCTCACTTAAGAATTATTTCAATGAATGCTGCTGTCTCCTTATAATTATTCAATGCATGTTTTTCACCTAACTCCAGCAATGCCTGGATTGTAAATTCATTAAAAATTTGCAATGCAAATTTAACATTTTGTCTTTCTATGTTACTTCGATTTAATGCTTTAAGAGTTAATACATAGTCAAATTTAATTAAAATAATGTGTTCTAACTTATGGAGTTTTTTTAGAGTTGAAAATGAAACAGTGTCCAATTTGCTTATGTGAATTTCCATTATACTGTTAGAATTAGAGAGAAACATGCATTGAGAATCATTTTTTTGGTTGACCCAATTATTTCTTATACATTTTATAAGATGCACAGAATCTATAATGAAAAATAAGAATCTTTTAAAATCAATCGGATGTGGGAAAAATATTTTTTAATTGTGGTAGATTCAGAAAGAGAGACATGGTTTTCCAGTTAATTGAATTGTTATCGCTAATAATAGCGATAACAAAGAAACCAATTTCTTCAAGCCTGAGATAAATTTTTTTAATTATACCATGAAGTATTTCTGCTGATAAAAACTCAACAGGCAAAATATGTTCTATATCTTTATTTGTTGAAAGCATTCTCTGTATCATAAAAATATGAGCACTAGTAGCAACTTCTTCACAGTTAAAAGTCATGCCAATAACATTACCACTTTTAAAATCAAAATAAGGTTTAATGTAAATTTCGTCTACGATTAAAGTAACAATTTTTCATAATTTTTTAAATATTTAAATTTTTCTACAGTGTATTTTAAAAACTCGCAATCTGTTCATAAAAGGGATTGGTAGATATGTTAGATGTAATTCTTATTGCTGTTGGATGGGGCTATATAATATTATTAGAATTTCTAATAAACCTATAAGCACATGGTGATATTGAAAAAAGTAAAGTAGAGAAAATAATATTTTGTGGGGAATAATGGTGCTGTTCTTTCTTTAAATTTAGTAATTGCATTTGTTCTTTTAAAAAATAGCTGTGTTGCTTTTTATTTCATCATGAATTTTATCTAAATAAATTTCTATTAAATTAATTAGTATATCTATGTCAAAAATTTTGTTATTTTGTAAAGACTCTGAATAATTCAAGTGTATTTCAGTTAAGAAGTTAACGGATTTTGGTAACATAATACTATAGCAAATATTTAAATGGGAAGTATACATATAAATTTCATTTCATTAACTTCTATGAATAATTCTGATTTTACGGGATTTTAAATAAAGTTTGAAAATTTGTATCAGTAGTATTAGTATGAAATCCTTAGCTAGATGGCTGTAAAATTTCTAAAAACAAATTATATGTTGATCTATTATTGAACTTATTATTTTTTAAATGAAACTTTTTCCACCTGAATTTTATTCTTGACATAGATTAACTTGGGTTACATTTGATATTTTGTATTTATCGCAAATTGAATTGTATTTTTTCTCATTCAATTTTATAAAGTTCTCAGTTCTACTCTTTATGGTCCAGTGCTGCTTAATGAGATTTAATAAGGAAATTTAATCTACATTGCAAAACTGATAAATTTAGACCACAGTTGTAAACTGTGAAAGACAATTTTGTTTAGTTAGATATTTTTAAAAATCATAAATTTGTGCATCAATTAGGCATTTTTAAATCAATATTAAGGATACAATGATTTCTACTTAAATTTTATTGATAGCTTTTAGTCTTCCTGAAAATATTATAATTTAAAATGTTTTCTCACATCAACTGATAACACATTTTTAGTTATTTTATTTATTTGTATAAAAGAACTGTAGCAAATCCAGTTTTTGCCACATTTGTTTCCTAATTGCAAACGTTCCTATTCTGGTCTTAATATTCATATTTGATTTTGTAGCAGTTCTAGCAAAATTTTAAAATTTGATTACAATTTCTTCATCTATTTTAACAAATTATTTGAATATAATAATCATTCTTTAATAAAAAATTTCATTTTACTAAACTTGAACTGTTAATGTTTTATCCTTTGGAATCCTTTATGCTTTTATTGCATCTACAATTATTACAAAATAGTTAGCTAAATCAGTTTTCCTCAATAATTGCATGTTGAATTAATAAATCAAAACTATTAATAAATTTGTCCTGTATTCTTTTTGAAGATTTCATTGTTATTTTTGAGTGCAGTTTAAACTCTTAAATTGGATTTTATATATATATATATATATATATATATATATATATATATATATATATATATATATATATATATTTGGAGATTTTTTTAACTGTTTATTTACTTCATATAGACACTTCTAGTATACACTTCAGATTAAAAAAATTTAGCTTCTTAGAATGACATTCAAATTATTGTGTCAATAAAACATACAAGCAATTTTTCTTTATGATTTGCTTTACTAATAATTTTATTGCTTTTTTACTTTATCTGAAATGTTTTTATGTGAATTTTTCCATAAAGTATAATTATCTATATGATTTTATATATAAACTTTTCAACTATTTTGAATCAAATGTTAGAGTATAATTATTAAATAGAGAAGTAAAGAAAAGTTTTATTAATTATAATAAATTATGAGACACAGTAAATTAAAAACTTTTGATTTACTGAGTAATTTATCTGTTAATTTACTCTAATTATATTAAAAACTTTTAATTTACTGTGTCTCATAATCTATTATAATTAAACTCCAGCTGAATTTTACGATAGAATTTTTTTATCCCCTATATTTTTGTTTAATATATTATAAATTTTAAAGTTGAAGCTCTAATATTTCAAAGTTAAGATCAACAGTCTGGAAAAAAGTAGGACTGGAACTTGTTTTGATACTGTTATACAATAATGCTGCTGTGCTTTAGAATAGCAATATCAAAAAATATATTTAGTATTGATATATTCCAATGTATAAAAAGTATGTTTTAATGATGAATTGCTTATAATGTTATACTTGCAATAGAAATTTGGTATAGCTTATCACATAATTCACATTATAAATGTTTTAGTGGAAGTGTAAGTATATGGAAAATGAGTTAGTGGAATTATAAGTATATGTGAAAAACCAATCTGGTAAATTTATGTATATCAAGTGTATGAAAATAAATTTTGTTTAATGTGTTTCCATAGAACTAGTTTCTGTATGTCAAAAACCTCAAAATAGTTAAAATTGGTTAAAAAAAATAAATTGTAGTTGATAGTTCTTTTGCTTTCTCTTTTAATATTAATGATGATACTTTAGCTTAAAGATTTAATACTTAACAGGTAAATTCTAAAATACTAGTTATCAGAGTACTATAGTCAACTTATTTGTGATAATTAATTTTATGTGCTCTTTAATGAATCCTTTATTCTATGAATAGCTTTCTTCAAAATTATTTGTAAAATAGATTGTTAATTTACAACTTATTTGTAAACTATGATATTATGAAAATTCTACTTATTTATTTGTTATTCCTTTTTTATTTGCTATAGGCCGTTTATTTCATATTAATTCTTGAAAGCAATTAATTTTACAGATTATTCATCATATTATAATTGTGCATTTGTGAGAAGGTGATGAAAAATTATAACTTTATTATTAAATTCTGATCAAATATTTAGAAATAAGTTATCTGCATTAGAACAAAGTTTTTTTTAATGAAATTTACTAATGTTTTTTTAAAATTGTAGCCTTTTAAGTATGACCTATATTTAAGAGTGACTAAAGTGAGCCAAATAATTATCAGATCAGTTGTTTTTATTATTAAATATTCTTGTTTGGCAAAAGTAAGTAGTTTTTATTGCTCACATGTAATTAATTGAAAAGAGCAGATTTAATCTATATAAAATGAAAATATTGTTGTTGCTTGACATCAACTTTGGAAAATGATCTACAGTAAATATTTTTTAATTAAAAACTTTGTTTTGTTCATATCATATAATTTTAAATAAACCTATATTCAATAATACTATGTTTCTTTGCAGGCTGTGAAATGCTTAGAGAAAGTTTTAATTACGTATCATCAAAATCGAGAAAATGAGATAGCAAATAAAATTCAGACCATGTCAGAAAAATTCTCCGCAATTACTACTGATGACATCCCTCAAGATGAAAATAGTTCATCCAACCAGTCAGTTTTAAAGCCTAGTAAAGAAAGTGAACCACCATCAAATTTTGAAACAGAAGTCAAAATTTACTGTAAACTTGGTCATTTTAACTTACTTTTGGAAGATTATCCAAAAGGTTAGTTAAAGAATTTCTTTATCATAGTATGTTTTTGAAGTTTATTAGTGTAAAATTCATTAGAATTTTCTTGGATTAATTGCTATTATACTTTCTTTAAATAGGTTTTATTGCTTTAAATTAAAATTTTTTTTCCCTATTTGTGTTTCTAATTGAACATTTTATTTAAAAAAAATAATATGGATTAATTTTAGAACTAAAATATTTGAAAATTATTTGTCTGATAATTCTCTATACTGAAAATTCCTCCATTTGAATAGATTTTTTTAGTTAAAAGCTATTTTTCTTGCTTAGTATAGAAAATTAATTTTTGGTATTCTAAATAGAAGGTGTCTAGTTTTATAACGCTACTCAGTTTTTGATTGATTATTTTTTCTCTGGTGTTTGTGATAAGTTTTGTGTTAACTTCCCTCTTTAGCACTAATTATTCACAGTGGTTTGAAATCTATATTAAATTAAAGGTTTCAATTTAATTAACTTATGAGTTCAAAAATTTATATAGAACAATAAACCATAACTTATGGTACAGGGTGATTGCATTGCACTTCAAAAAATTTAATATTTTAGAATTTTTTATTTACAGAAACTTTATTTTATTTATAATTAATGATGATTCATTTTTGATTATGTTATGGAAAATTATCAAATAATTCATGTTTATGTATAGTTTATTATACTGAATGCAATTTATATAAGTTTAACAATAATTATAATAATTTACATAAACGGCAAGACTTATATGCTACTATAAAATTAATATTTTGAACTATGTAACATTTTGTAGGTATACAAAACTGTCAAAATCAATATGCAGTTTTTCTATTTAAATTGATTTTGTCTTCAGATCATTAAATGTCTGTATTTTTTTCATTAAATTTTTAAATATTTGTGTAAAAAAATGTATTTTATATGTAATCTATTACAGATATCAATTAGAACAAAGACTGAAATATTTGTTATTTAAATTTATTAAGTATAATATTTTAATAATATTACTATATTTTCAAGTAAATCTGCATCAGTAGAAAATTTGTAGAATATCTTACCTTGTTTATGAAACAATTTTTTCAATTTGAAATAACAATATTGGTTAACAGTTTTTCATAGACTGATATATAAACAAATATACATACTAAAAATAATGCTAACTTTCCAATACATTTTATTATATGTTTATTCTGTAAGCTGTAAGTTATGGTCCTTATGAATTGATTTTGGCATGTAACATTATTAGTTTTCCCTATATTTATATTGAGAGTACATTATAATAATCAGGGTTATTGTTATTTATATATAAGGAATTAAAATATTGAAATGCTAAAAATTGTAGATTTTAATAAAATTATATTCATTGTGATATATTATTAGATATTTTAATTGCTTTTAGTGAATCACAGTGAAGTTTATTTCTCATATTTTTCCTTCCAGCTCTTTCTGCTTACCAAAAATATTATTGCTTGAATGAAGATCACTGGAAGGTAATCTTTTGCAATATTTCTATGACAAAATATTTTGACTTAAAATTAAAACATTTTTATTATGTAAACATATTTACATATTTTCTTATAAATTCACTAAGTACTGAATAGTTACAAAATTAAATTCAAAACTATGTAATCTAAAAGATTATGAAAATGAAAAATAGTTGTGAGTTACTAAATAATTTGCTATATTAAAAAGTTAATCATGTATTTTCTTGTAACTTTATTATAGTGCATGGCAGCATTTTTATAAGTTTATTAAATTTCAAGTTGTTATTTGTGATTTCATAGTACAGTGGGTAATCGATTAATGAACAGTTCATACTGTAGACAAATTGGACAACAAGCATATATTGGGATAGCGAACTAAAACACTTCTCACCTGTCGGTGCATAATGTTGCCAAACCTAACTGATCAAAAATCTTTTTATATCCTTCTCGAATTATGTTGCTTTTCTATAAAAGCTCAATATTTTATATTAGAAAAAATTAAAATACTCTTTAATTTATAAGATTATTAAAGTTATTTAACTTGTAGTTTATTTCTATATTTTTATAACATTTTTAAATTTTCTACAAAAAATGTTTGTTTGGCATGGTAGGACACATAAATGAGAATATAATTATTTTGTTTTCATTATAGAATTTATAATTCCTAATTTAAATTATGAATTCAGATCAAAAAAATTTACAATTATAAGTTGATTTTAAAAATTACAATATTTCTATAAAATGTTCCATATTACTATAACAAACTTAAAGTTTACAATAAAATGCTTACCATTAGAGTAAAAGAAAATAATTATTTAAATAGATCACTGAATTGATTTATTATTATATGCCATGTAAAATTTAGTCAATATTTTAGATAATTACCAACCAAAGGAAAAAAAAAATCATTCATGCCAAATATTTTAAAATGCATATTCATGTAATGTTACATTCATGGCATGTAAACAAAATTTTTTTTCCAATATAATATTTATAGCCATAGTACACCATCAGTTTCAGTTATGATTGGATTCAAAACTGAAACTAATTTTCTTTTAAGTGCCCCTCTTGTTCAGTGGACTTGTTCTTTAACACCCCATAAACAAAAAATGAAAAATACTAATTAATATGCAAGACTAAATGCATGTATTATTATTTTTTAATAAACTAAGAAATGATGCATCCTATTTTTTTAATTTAAATTTTAGGGTCTTCAAAACACATTTAGTGATTTCACAAAAAATCTATGGTAAATCGATGATTTTGTCACATCATTAATTTTCTTTTTTTTTTCTTTTTTTTGTATAATGAAATTGAAATTATTAAATTGAATAATTTATCCTAACTATAAAAGTAATAAACATAAATGCGTCTGAGCAATAATAAATTTGAAAATTCAAATTTGTATTGCTAAAATAACAATTGTTTATTTTAGATTATGCTTGGTATTTTAGTACTTTCTATTATCATATGAAATAAGTCTCATTTCAAATATAAAAAAATTAATATGAAACATCAAAATTTTGTCATATTCGTAAAAGTACTGATATTTTAAAAGTTTTTTAAACTATGAAATGCATAAAAGTTTTCTACTATGAAAAAATGTGATATTAAATATTCAATATTATTTCTGACTGTACTTTCGACAAATCTGACAATATTCTGACAATATTATCACATTTTTTCATAGTTTTCTACTATGAAAAAATGTGATATTAAATATTCAATATTATTTCTGAAAGTGACATTACATGAATATGCATTTTAAAATATTTGACATGAATGCTTTTTCCTTTTGTGGGTAATCTTATTATTTAGAATATTGATTAAATTTTACCTAGCATACAATATACTGTATTTACTTATTGGTCTATCTAAGTAATTATTTCTCTTTATACTTATGGTAAGTATTTTATTTTAAACTTTAAAGTTTTTTTACTAGTAATATGGCATGTTTTTTAGAAATATTAGGATTTTTAAAATCAATTTATTTATGAATTTTTTATTTGAATTCATAATTTAAATTATAAGAATTAAAAATTCTATTATGAAAATAAAATAATTATATTCTCATTTATATGTGTCCTACCATGCCAGTTAAATATTTTTGTGGAAAATTTGAAAATGTTATAAAAATATAATAAAATACTTGTTAAATAACTTTAATAATCTTATAAATTAAAGTACATTTTAATTTTTTGTGAAATTTTACTAATTTTGGCAAAGTTTCTCACTAATATGAGTCATAATATTAGAAAGATATAAGGAAACAGTACTTAAAATATAAGTACACTTCATACAGTAAGAACATCAGAAGTAATCTCAAAAATTTTAAATGTATTATTATATGTGAATGAGAAATGTGAAAATTGCCTGACCACAAATAAAAAGTTATTTTAAGTGTGTATATTGGAATGAATAGTAATAAAATTATAAGAAATTGCAAAAGTTCAGGTGTATCACAAGTCTTTTTGTTGTAGTTTTCTTTTTAAATTGTTTAAAAAGAAATTATTTAAAATATATATTAATTTGGTTGATTTAGTACTATTACTTGGTAAATGATTCTTGTTTAGACTTTGTGCATACAATGTTTAATTCATGGACTGTTGAATATCAAGCAAGCACTTTTTAAGCATTTTGATTGGATTCCTTTTTTGTTACATATTACAGTATTGCAATTTTTAATGTTTAGAACTTGTTTAAGTATGATATATTGCTTATAATATAACTGTTATATTACATAATAAGAGAAAGGGCCGCGGTAGCCTGGTTGGTTAAGGCGTCGTTCTCGTTACCAAAAGGTGGTGAGTTCGAATCCCGGCTTAGCTGAAGATCCGTCATGTTCACTAATGGCGACTGGGGCACGTTAAATACATCAGGTTGCAATGTCCTCCATGTTCCAATTACAAATTAATACCTCTGGGAGTAGATGGAGCCAGGCTTTGGTTCTTCACTGGTTTCAATCTCTAAATTGGAAGATTCCGGTGGTACTGCCATCTATGAGCCAAAAGTCATACTTCCACCTTCGAATGAAGGTGCTCTATTAAAAAAACGGAAGACGCTCCCTCTCTGACTTCATTCGCCTAGTCTCTGTGATGGGCGGGCTTGGCGTCGCCAAGTGTCATTAACAACAACAACATAATAAGATTTATATTGCTTAAACATTACCAAATAACAAAATTGTTCAGATAACTAAGAGTGACAGTGTAAATTAATTTAATTATTAAAGTTAGATATTTAACCAAATTGAGATTTCAAAATAAAATGTAAAAATTCATTATATTTAAATGAAAATTGGTGTATTCTGAAGTACTGATATCTGTTATTTGTTTTAGAATTCCGCATTTATGTATGGTCTTGGCCTTGTCTATTTTCATTACAATGCATATCATTGGTGAGTACCTCTGACCTCTTTTTATTCAAGAAAGACAATTTCTTTAGCCATGAAATGATACTGAAAGTGGATTGCTATAATTATTAGTATTGAAATGTTTTTCTAAAATGGTAAATAAAACGGGCAGTATTTGTGACTGCAAATATTGTTTATTTTTGGATTTTTTGAGTTGGTTTACTGCTTGGGCTGTTTTAAAACTTACATTAAATTCTTGAACACTGCAATTTTCTTACAGTTTTTTTTAAATAGACTTTTGGTAATGGTATGCTAATTTTTAATCATTTACCATTAAGTCTAATTATTTATCTGCTTTGTTTATTAATTTAATAAGTAATGAACACAAGTATAAGCAATAAGCATTATCAAGTATGAATTTCAAAATAATCTCAGTAAAATTGTACAGTTTATTTCTTTTAAATTCTTTTAGGCCATACATACATTGGCCATAAAACTGTTTAGAGAGGTTATATTTATTCATCTTATATAATTAATAGAAAACTTATTTTATTATTTTTCATCTTCTACAAAAGTAATGTAAATTGTCTTTGTATACAAATATCTTAATAGTAAGATTGTTTTTTTGTTAAAAATCAATGCCTCTTTTCAACTTTCTTCTAAATGGGAGCTATTTAAAAATATTTAGTTAATTATTTTTGTAGATAAAATTACTTATTTCAGTAAAGAATTTATAATCTGATCTGCTTTCAATATTTGAATTTCTCGTATGAACTGTTTTAATGTCATATTATTTCCAGTAAATCTTTTTCCTTGGCAGACAGCATACAAAGTGTAATATTTTCACATTTTTAGTTTTTGGATTGGATTCCTTTTGGTATTACATTTTATAGTATTGGAACTTTAACTGCTTTTAATTTTTTAAAATAAGGAGACATATAAGCTTTATATGCTTTATTTATTTTTGCAAAGCAAATGTCAAGGGCTACTCTATCTGTATTTATAAAATATTTAAAGAATGACAAAAAGAACACCTGAAATTTAAACACAAAGTGATATAAAAGCCCAGCTTAATGTTCTTTTCAATATTCTTGATGGGTTAAATTTAAGAATTATTCTTTTTTTTTTATCTGCAGCTCCCAGTTTAAAAATTCTGAAATTATCTCCAGAGAGAGATAAGTGACGTTTTACTACAAGAAAATATATTTGACAATTAAGCAGATTAGAACTATTTGGATCCTGATTTAGTTCAAAATTTGATTATTAGTTTTAATTTGGAGATTGAAAAGTCACATTTTGAAAATTTCTAATGATATACAATTTGTTTTAATTGATTTATTTGCAAAAGAAAAATCTTACAGTTGATTTTAAAAATAAATTCTTCATTTGTTTAATATGTCATTACTGTGATATTCTTTGTAACATAGTATGATGATTATACATAACTTTTTTAATGAGTAAATATAAGTATTTTGTATGAGTTTTTAATAATTAAAAATTCTTGAACATGAGTTTAAACTAACATTGTATCCTTTAAACAGGATGCAATGTTGCATCCTGTATAAATGCACTCATAAGTTTAAAATTTTCGTAATTTTGATTTAGTAATAAGTTTAATTTCCATTCAGCATTCACACTGTGATGATATAAATAAAACAAAGTATGATTGTTCCCCCTATATTCCCATTTGATGTTTGTAAAATTGCTGACTCCACAGCAATCACAGTAATAGTAAATTTTCCTATTATCAACATTATTTATAAGTTCAAGTACTTCTCAAACTTTTAATTTTAAACTATTTATATTTATAAAGTAAACTCAAATGCAACATTCAAAAAATTTAAATAAAAGGGCAAAGTTTATAAAAAGGATACTATCATTGCCAATTTAATAATGACGGCTCATAATAGCTGTTTCTTGAGATTATAAGTGAATATTGCAAAGTATATATCAATTAAGTTGTACATAATAACACTGATCTAAAGAATTTGATGGACTAGAAAAATTTTTACGATAAAAATCTCAGATTTCTGAAATAGCCATGAACATTACTATTTGATTATAAATATTGTAAATTATTGAAAATATTTATTTATATTTAATTTTATATTGAAAATATACTTTTAAGTTGCTATAAGAATAAATATTGTCCAAGATAATTATAAGAAAAAGATGAATAACCATCCATGTAGCAAAAAAAATATTAAATGTGACAAGAAATTTTTTTAAAATAAATAGCTATATTTTTAATGTTCTGTCTTGGTAATTAAGATAAAGTGTGTAAGTTTATATTTTTATTATGTTTATAAAGAAATTGATAGAAATTCAGTCTTTACATATAATGACATAACTGTTATTACTGATTTAAATGAATAAAAAACAAATACTCGCAAAATTTGCTACACTTTTAAGTTTTTTCATGACTCTTTTGAAAAAACGAAAATAAATAAGTTTAAGTGATATAATTTTAGAAATTATATGTTAATTTGAGTATATTCTTAAAAAATGAGCATTTTTAAAAGCATAACTAAAAACAAAAGAGCTCATCTGATAAAATTATTTATATATTTTTGTTTAAGTAATTATTGAATCTTTGATAAAAAAATATTTATGTAATAAATATTGTACTTTCAAAATATTTTTATACTCAATTTTAAAACACTATCTCTTCAAGCAATTAAGTTAAAATAACAATCGCATCAATTGAATTCCATTTTAGTGCATTGTAAATAATTATTATATAAATTTTATGATGTTATAGGTAAATTTTTAGTTATAATTTGAACAATGTAAGTTACAAAAAGTTCTATTTTTTAAAATCAAAACATGTATTTTTTATTTATTTTTATTGCAAGTAAATTGTGTTTGTAACAGAAAATGCAGAAAAATATATTTTACTTAAAAGAGAATGCCTTATGTGGAAAATATGACCTCTCTTATAATTGGAAAACAAAAAATTATTTAAAAAGTATCTGTATTTTTATTTTGACGTTATATTTCCTTAACCCCTTCGCACCGGATAGCGCAAACTCGCGCTTATCGCTGAGGCCGGCAGTGTCTTACGCGAGTGTCTTTCCAGGGCTGGGAGCTTTTTTCCTATTAAGCCTAAATGCAGAAATTTTCAAATTATTTGGAATAAATATCTGAAATATATTTCTGATATTGATCAGATATCTGTTTTGGAATCAATATCTGAAATATTTTGCATCATTTCTGCTATTTCATGCTCTGTTAATATTTTCGACGCTTCGACATTGCAAGGGTAAAAACTAGAAAGAATTCACGTCCAATAGAATTATTTTCTAAAAATTGCAAACCGAAATACCCAACACTTTAGCGAAAATAAAACTTCTCTACTTACAATAAACAACTTTCACATGCGAATTTAAAGAAACGTCATAAAACACGCCATTCGGAAACATTTATTTCCCTTTTTATTTATATTAGTTTGGGGAAAAAGTAATCCATTATTTTTTCGGTAGACGTCTGTAGTGATCGATATCTCGTGAGGTATCTATCAAACAATTATGAGATTTATGCTCTTTGGAAAGGAGACATTTGACACTAAAATATCCTCTTGCGGTTTTTTGTTTAATTAATTCAATTACGAGTACAAGGTTTTAAAAATAGAAGACAACAAACAGAAAATTCGATACATTTTAGTTTTTCTTTTATAATGGCGAAAATGCTAACCAGGTGGCTAAAATTGTGATAGGTTTTATCGTCCTATATAAGACTGTAACAACCAGTTACGTACAATTTTTGTTTCGTCGATTCCGTTTGGGTATTTTTGATGTTAGAGATGCACCTCGCATGTGGATACAGCATCGTCGAAAATGTCTATAAAATATCAAAATTGATCGAAGTTAACCGCATGTCAACAGTCGTAACGCGCAAGACCTAAAAATCTACATGAAAGCTGTTTTAAACCTTTTTACAAAGCGAATCCAAAAGAAGTTACATAAAGCTCACGTAAAAATAATGGATTTCTTTTTCCTCAACCTAATATAATCAAAAACACGTGTATGTGAGTCATGCTTCTCTCATTTCGAGTAGAAGATCTAATATACATGTATCTGAAACCATATAGTCATACAGTGCCATCTTGTGGCAGAAATTATATGTTTTAATACGTTCCAGGACACTGGCACAAATACGTGACAGTCGGGGATGAACAGGAAAACTCTCTGGCACACCTGGGTGTCGGTCGGGAAGTGAGTGTGTTTGTTGCTGGCACGTAGACGTGACAGTCGGCGCGAAGGGGTTAAAGAGATGATTAGTTAAGATTGTTAATCCTGTATGAAAAGTTTTTCTTAATCCAAAGTTTTTCTTGTATAAGTGTATAAGAAAGTTCCCAGAGAGTATTTAGTTTCTGATCATTTATAATTAGTTTGCTGGGATGACAGCTAAATGGGGTCAGTTCTCTAGTGTTCAGTTCAATTGTTTACGAGTTCAACTGCTGTCATAGGTGAGAATATTTATGTAAATTGAGATGTATTTAAAACAAAAGATTATAGTTGAATTTGTTATTATGTACAAAAAGTGATTGTAGATAGACAAATTCCAATTGTTTTTGGATAAATTCTAAGAAGAAACTGAGAATTAAAGCTGTTATTTACCCTCCATTAATTTACAGTGAAAACAACAGGAAGGAGCTATTTCACTAATGTGAGAATAGCTGTTTTACTACATTTTGAAAATATGTAAGCAATCTTTATATGTTGTTTTTTGAGACTTTATAGTGATTTATTATTTTTAAAAATGTACCTTTATGAATGCTAATTGATAATGATTTTTATACTCAATATTTTAAAAACATGTCAGATACTGGTTTGTATTATAGTGTTTAAATATTTGTTTTATTTGTATTTGTTTGCCTTTATTCCAAATTTCAAGTTTTCTCAGAAAATAGGGGAAAATGTTATTAATATTTAACACTAACCAAACTTCACTTTTTAAATTTATGTTGTTTACAAAATATTTAGAAATCACTATGTATGAATTTGGTTACAAAGTGTATACCAAGTTTCTAGTTTTAATGGAAATATTGAAGTATTATTTACTTTTTACTTTATTATTTTCAATATACTTCTATTATAATTTAAATGGCTCTAAATCCAAATTTTTTGAAAAATATTTTATTTACATTATCTGTTTCTGTTTTAGAAAGTACATGCGTCATTAAAATATTCTAAAACAAAAAAAAATCTTTACAACCAAATATTCTTAAACCCTAATTTTTGTTCATGATGGTATTTGATGAAAATATAACCTTTATACCAAATAATAACTTAAAACATCCTAACACCTCTCAATTCACATCACTTATCTGTTAATGTTCAAACTGCAATTTCATATTGCATCATTCAAGTGAAAAATGAATGTCCTCAATCCTAATAATATCAAATTACAACATTCTTTCATCAAACAAGGTAATTTCTAGATCTTTTTGATAAAAATTACCTAATGCTAGTTATCTATTTCTGGAGCTTTTAAGCTCAAAACAGTTGAAGAATTAAAAAAATATTATAAGGACAAAGCTGTCACTATAAGACACTTTTTTGTCGTGTGCTGACATTAGATGTGATGCATTGGAAACATGGGCCATGATTAGGTGAAAAGTGAGAAGAAAGGTTGCTAGACATTTTTGAACACAAGACCATGCATATTTTTAGTGGAATTCAAGAAAATCATATTTGGCGACAAAGACACAACACCGAAATATGTCTAAAGTTCTAAGAGCCAGATGTCGTTCACTAATGCTAAAATAAGCTGACTCAAATGGGTTAGACATAACATCTGTTTGAGCTACAATACACTAAAGGAAATCTTTTCATCTAGGCCATATAACACAAGATGAAGAAGAGCTAAACTTCAATGACTAGATTCAATAGAAGAGGAATGTTTGATCCTCAGAACAAAGAATTGAAACAGTTTAAGCTGCTAGTAGAGGTGGTTGGAAGCATCTGGTTCAGAAGGCTTTAGACCACCCTGGATTGTCTCAAAATGAATTATAATTATTTATTTCATAGTAATTGGACATTAATTTTCAATTACTGTACTTAATGTTTAGTTTCTTTTTATTATCTTTATTAAATTTTATATAATAATTTTCTACAAAAAATAATAATCTTTGGGTTGCTATATACTTCTTTATGTTAAAAATGGACAGTCTCTTTTGTTGAATATGCTTCAGTTTGAGGTGAATTTTTTGAATGAAGATAACGAGAAATCATATGTGATTCATTTCAGTTTTTTATATTTATGGTTAGTTTGTAATTTCATTTAAAATTACCTTTGGTAAAATTCTTTGCATGAAGTTTTTGTTTTTTGAAAAAATATGTATTCAATTTTTCAAGATAAATAACAACTAATTTTAAATAGTCCTTGTTAATGATATATTCAATTATTAAAAATAAAATTATTTTTCATGTTACAATTTTTATTTTGCACATATATTTTTAATTACATGCTATTTTACTTAAGGATATATAAAATGTGGAAGTATAAGGTTACCAAAGGTTTTAACTCCAATGAAAAGTTGAATTTTTTATTTCAAATTATTTTAAAAGCTGAAAAAATCCATTTTTTGTTAAAATTAAATTATTTATTAAAAATTCATTATTTGAGTTCAGCATTTCATTTTTTTTATTTATTACTCTAATTAATTTTTAAAATATTAAAATACTGAATACATATTTTTTCATTTTCTGTATATCTGTTATGATGGTAGTCTATTACTTTTAATTTTTATGTTGCAATTGGCAAAAAAGTCTTGAATTTAAAAAAAAATTCCTAATTTAATTATTGAAATTCAATGAATAATTTGCTCACATTGTTATATAAATTTTTTAAGAGTTGCAATCACATATGATTTTTATTTTGACTCTTCAATATTATATATTTATTAAAATGCAGTGTTATTTTTTTGATAATTTATTTTTATAGTATTTAAATATTATAAAAAAACAAAAATGAGAATTAATTTTTTTTTCTTACTCTTAAAAAATTCTAGCAAAAACTGTGGGGACAATTAGGAAAATAATCTCAACCTTTATCTTACAACTTTTTTTTACTCATGTTATAATAAAACTCGGCAATATTTATCGGTAAGTTTTTCAAATTTTGTTCACTAAACAGCATATGCAGTTATTTTAATCGAAGATTTTTGAGTTGCTATAAATGATATAAATAAAGAAAATCCAAAATAAATTTTCTTAAAAAAAGTATACAATTCTTACATATAACAGTGATATGAAAGATACAAGTATGAGAAGAATAAATAAATATGAAAAAGAGAAACACTTTTAACCCAAAGTTAAATATAATTATTCAAATTTAGAGTTGTTACACAGTTTTTCAAATTGTTTTCTATTTATGCTTATGAATTGATAATTTCATAATATTCTCCTAATATTTTTTTCAAATATCTATTTTGAGAATCAGGTATCTTAAGTAAAATATTTAAAATTAATCACAGTTGCCTTTATTATTTACCTTTATTGTGATTTTTATTTGACATTATTTTTGATCCTCTGTTATTTTATAAATATTGAAAATGCCAGTTATATTTGAATAGAAAAACTTATTTTGCACTGGTGGAAGTTTTTTAAAAACATAACATGATAAATACAACCTAAAATAATGTAAACATGGCTTATGTTGGCGAAGTATATTCTTTAAATAGTAATTACTCTTATAATGTATATACATTCAAAAATTAATCTTTTTGAAGTTTTACCAGTATTTGAATAAATTTTATTATAATTAAAGTAATTAAATAAGTTTTAGCCTTATTGAATAGAAATCATTTATCAATTGATAATATATTTGGTATGTGACGATTCTGTTTAGCATGTTGTATCCTCTATTTTTAAAAAATTAATTATTTGCTGATAGATTGATTTGTATGTTCTAGCATCACACAAAATATAAAATTATGCTTATTCACCCTTACTTTTATTCAATATATATATATATATATTTATCTGAGCTCAAGGTAGTTGAGTGCAATGCGCTTTGACTTTCAGTTCAACTGTTCAATTCTTATTTTGGGTTTTTGCTGTGGTTTATAGTCAACTTAAAACTGTTCGTTAAGGTCGAAAATACCATCCTGTGCAAAAAGTGATCCTAGAGTGGCAAACTAATAAACCCATCAATATATATGAATATGATATTTTTAATAATTTATCCCAATTTATGCAATAGACCTAATTTAGAGAAAGACAAAAAACTTTTTGTTTCTTTTTGCTGTAATAAATGGATTTAAAAATTCAAGAACTTAATTTTTATAAATTTAATATTAATTGTTATTGAAGTATAGTTCAAAAGCTATAAAGCGTAGAACACTCATTTTGAAAAAGTACAGGTTTTAAAAATATTATATAAATTTATAAAAAAATAAAGCAAAGTTACTACTTTTATAAAAGGAATACACACAATCTTAAATAATAAAGGAAACTATGTATTGTTAAAGATATTAGTTTTATTCTATTCTTGAATTAATTCTTTTTATTTATAGGGTATCCACAAATAAGTGACAACATAAAAAATGTATAGTTATATTCCTATAAAAATAAAATAATTTATAAATAAAATCTTTGTTTTTTAATGTTTAACTTGTATTGTTGCACTTTTAATTTTAACCACAGACACTCTTTTTAAAAAGGCGGCAACATGCTCTACAGAGAATGAAATTCATCCCAGTTTTTTAGTCGTACATTGTTAAATTAGATTATGAACATTGGTTTTAGTTTTGTTAATTTATTTTCCATATATCCCCATATGCAATAGTCCTGTGGGTTGACACCAGGATTGAATGCAAGGGCCATTATGTTGAAATAAAGAATGGACAGTTCTGTTTGCACCACTGTTGGACAACCATTGCTTTGTAGGTGGGTTCTGAATTTTGTTGAATTGGGAAAGGATTCTTTTTAAATACGTTTTTGGCATCTTTAATCATGTGAGATTTAAATACTTATCTAAATAATAGTTTTTGTTAATATCAATATCTTTTTTCATTAAAAAGAAGTGTTTTCCTCTCCTGCTTGTAGCACCCGAAACCATAACTGAAAATGGTTTCTGGAACTTCTGAATAATTCTTTTTTATGAACTTATCTTCTCCATTGATTTTACGTTAAATCTCATTAGCAGCATGTCTTTTCAGCAGCTCTGCATTTTCTTAGTCTTTTCAACTTCTTTCTCTTCCACCCTTATGCCTTATTTTCACACAACATGTTTCTTTAAATCGTTTTAAACTATTTTGAATTAATCTTTTGGACAAATTTGAAATTTTTAAAATTTCGCTTACTTTTTAAAGGTCATTCGAAAATTAAACTTCGTGTAGCACCACTCACTCTGATAATGCCAAGAGTAAAACGGATTTTAATTAAAAAAAAAAAAAATTATCTGCGATAATGCTTAAAGAATTAAAATCAAACTATTAAGTGTTACCAATGCAAGAGAAATATGTGAGTAAAAATTATTCTTGAAAGAATTTTGCCGTTATTTATTTGTAGGCATGCTGTAAGTTTTAACATTTTGTGACTAGTTAATGAAAATATTAATTTATAGTTATACTTGTGATAATTTTGTTAATAAAAAGCATTAACAATTTATCTTTTATCAACAAAACTATATTTGTTTATTGGAAGCTCTAATTATATTTTTTAATCGAACACTAATATTAAAGCTTCAGATTTCGAACTATTTACGAGATTTTCTAGTTTTCAACTAATATTGAGTGGACTTAAGTTTATTTTACTTTGTTAAAATAGTGTAATATATGACATTATTCCTGTTCCATTTATCTAACATCTAACATAATAAGATTTCATTTATTATTTGTTGTCTTTTGATGTAAGTTGTTGGAAGAATTTCAGTGAAAAAATTGGTTTATCTAGATTAAATTATTTTCTTATAAGTTATTGTTTATTACTAAAGTTATTTGTTTTCTTTTTTACATTACAATGTAAAAAAAAAAGCTTCTAAAGCTGATATCATTATTTCTACGTATCAATATTAGTTATGAATTAAAAATTATTATGTTTTACTTGGCATTCTTTTGCAGCATGATAGATAGTTTCAAAATATTTTTGTTGGAAAAATTGGAAATGAAGGCTAGCATTAAAGATGTTATACTCGTTTTGTCCTGAAATCTACTAGCTTAATGGAAGAAAATACGTAATTAATATGAGATGTTAAGGATAAATGTAATTTATAAGTGTGTTAATATTTCACTATTTTACTTGCATGTTCAAAATCTTAATCGTTGATATTTAAACTGTTATATGATTCTATGTAATGAATAATAAAAATTAATTTTAAAATTATTTAATATTTATGAATGTATATTATTATAAAAAAGCAGTTTTTACTCTGAGATTTTTTGAAGAAAAGGAAAATTGTCTAGTTAAAAATATAAACATTAATATTAATATTTTTTTAATTATTTTTGTCAAAAGAATATTGTAAATCATGCTTCTCTCAAACTTGTATGATTATTACATTATATAAATAAGTTTCATGGCTATTTATTAAATTGAGTATATTAGTTGTTATTAATGAATTCATATGTCAGAAAGGTTGCTCATCTTTGCATAGCATCTTGGAAAAACAAACTTTCTAAGCTTTCTCAAAAAATCGCAACAAAGCTACTTCAATCGAGTGTGCTCCATACAAATTGAGAGTGTTGTGTTTACAGGATGTAAACAATTCTTTAGGACTATATTTAAAAATCCTTGTTAGAACCCCTGAATGCACTCCAGTTACAATAGAAACATATTTTTATTTTTGTGTTTTATATCTGGGTCATCCCTGTCATTAGAACATTTTTTTTTATTCCTACATTAATTATTTTTTTCTTATAATAAAAATTTTCAAAGTTTTGATTCACGATTGATGACTTAGATTTGTGGTCATGTTAAGCTATCGAATTGACAAATATATACTCAATACAAATGTTATTAGATATTTGTTTGCTTATTTTTCCTTTTCAAACTTTTTTTTGTATTGCGTTCAACTTGTGTTGCATGGTAGTTTTAGGACCTAATAATTCACGAGTCCCTGTAAAGGTGTGGTTTGAGAGGTCTTATTCAAATTCCATTTTAATCCTGCGCTATTCACGATTTTATAAATGTCCCCTTATGTTTTCGTGTTATCTATGCCAAACAACATGTATTGAAAAGTTGTAAGTAAAAATCTATTCTTAATTTTTAGTTTAATGAGATTTTCACCACTAATAAAATCTGACACCATTTATGATCGTGTATTCGCAACAATATCCATAAAAGTAATTTTTTGTGAAATATGATTTGCTTACATTTATTACATCCGTTAATACATTTATTCAAACAAAACTTTTTGTATGTTATCTACATTTTATAATGATTGCTGTGGACATTGATTTCTTATTACTTGTCTAGGATCTCTAAGCCAAAGTATGTATTTTTTTTTTTAAATTAAAGTTTTCATCATTCATTTCTATGAAATTTCCTTCTTAGGAGCAATTTCTTCATTACGTTATAGTAAAAAATATAAGTTTAAAATATAAAATTTTTTATGCATAAAAGAAAGCAAAATATTAATAAAAATGTTTCTTGTCGAATAAAACAATTAAATCTTATAAAATTAATAAAACGAAAAGGGGTGATTTAAATGAAATTAGTCATTTTTTGTCACCCCATTAGAATTATATCTGGCTGCGAAACGTTCACCGGCTTTTTTTTTATGCCACTGAAAACAATCATCAAAGTTTTTACGATTTTTATGTACACGATAAAAACACTAATTCAAATAATTATGTAAACTGTTACACTAATAAAGAAAAATAGCTATTTCTTATAAAGTTTTTGAAATTTTAGCACAGCGTTTGGGGACAATTCTGGTTGCAATTATAAAAAAAGTACTTAATTATACTTCTTAAAAAAACAAATGAATAAATATAATTTTTATAGTAATTTCAACGAAACTCAGGATACTAGTCTATAGAGTAAGATGTAGAATTTTTAGTCACTTGTTGCAATCCAAAGAAAAGTAGAACATTAAAAAAACAATGCACATATTTTAGGAATGAATATGAACTTTTAAAGCTATATATAGAATTTTTCTATTATACTCAAGTATTTTTTATCTTTGAAAAAAAGTGAAAAATATTTACATTTATTTTAAAATATATGTGTTTTAAGTATTGAAAATGCAAAATCGGTGAAATACGTTTAATTCGTTTCCTGCTTTATAAAGTTAAATCAAGAGATAAAACGAATGTGTTTTTTCAATTATATTTCAAATAGTGTCTCTTACTACAAGAAGATGGCGCTTCGTGCTTAGGTAATGGCAAATTAGATTCTTAAATGCAGAATGCGCGATAGGAATTAAAACATTTAATACTTTAAAGGAGAAATCATTAAAATAAGAACTTCATAAATCATTGGTTTGGTAAATTAAATTTTAGATGCTATATAATTATTTACATGAAGTGTGTTGGGTATTCTTCATTACCTTTGACAGTTGACTTTAATTTGTCTACAATTATTTATATGAAATGTGAAGCACAAAAAAATTTAAAAACCATGTAACCAAAGAAAAAAAAAACTTTCATTGGGTACAAACATGAAATATTTATATACATAAACATGAAATATTTATATATAAAATTTTTTTTGCTGTAACTGTCTACAATCTGCCATTGGAAATAAAAAAACAAACAAACATTGAAACGAAACATCATTTCATGTTTCGTCACAAACATGAAATTTTTTAAACGCTTCAATTTGTGATCATTTATTATACATCTTTTATTCGGTTTTTTTTTTTTTAATAAATTTAGCTTAAACTATTTTAGATTTAAATCATTTTACCTGTGTGTAACAATCAGTTAAATGCTTTTTTTAAATCCATTATTACGATATATATATATATAAATCGCATTCTTCGAGTAATGCAAGATACCTGCAATCTCCCTCTGTGCAATTTAAATACTAATTTATTTTTATTACAAATGTTTTTATCTATTTCGTTGTTGTCGTGTGCGAGCCAGGCTGGCAATATGGGATACGCTGCTCCACTTTTCCAACTGAACCGTATTGGTGTGGAATCCGACTTCTTTAGTACACACTTGCCATAGTGTACCCGTTTATAGAGTAGGCAACCATTCACACATAAAAAAAAAGGACAAAGGGGAGAGAGAAAGTACACCCATGCCCGAGCCGGGATTCGAACCCAGGTCCTCCCCATCCGTAGTCAGTTACGCTAACAACTAGACAAGTTAGGCGGCTTTTATTATTTTAATTTATATAAATAAAAGAAATTGAGGTCAATTGGAGCATACATATTAATGTGTGGTGTTGAATATTTTGTTAGTCCAGAAAGGAAGAATCGGTGCACATTATATCTGAAATTCACAAATATAATTATTTTTTTACTACGAAACAACTTATTTTAAAAATAATTTGTTCATTTTACTTTATACGAAATAGAAAGAGCAATTTTTATTAAATTAAATATTCTTTTATTCGTTTTCCTTTCTGAAAAATTGAGCTGATACGAAAGTCATTTATATATTTTTAGTTATAATAATTAATTCAATTTTCAAATTTTAATTTAAATAAAAATTTATATTTAAAATTCGGTCTCTTTTATGATCAGGTAATAATCTATTGTTTTCATGAATTTTCCGATTTCTCTTTAAAAATGTTATATTATTTCAGAAAAATTTTAAACTCCATATACACAAATATCTTATAATCATTTCATAGTCGATATGTAATTATTACTAATGAAGATTAAACAAAAACTTTCGTTATTTAGAATTGAGGCAAGTAGATCCTTTTTTTAAATGATTTTTTTTTAATAAAAAAGAAAGTAAGGTCAATAATTTACTTAAAGGTATTGAAATTTCATTTATAAAAATTCGAAAATAATTACGACATTTTTAAGTTGGATTTTTAACAAAGATTTAAAATACAACTTATAAAAAAAATCGTAATGCTCACAATGTCCGACCATTATGAGCATTTCACCTTTAGGCCTTAAGGGAAGAGTTAATATCATCTCTTATAGAGTACGGCAACTAGGTGTGCTGTCTCGTAATTTAGAGATTTAGTAAGAACAAAGCAAAGGTCTCCTAATGTAGCTTACCATACGAGTTGGTAATATTTCCCTTGAAGGATTTTAAAATCACCTGTTACTTTAGTCGCAATTATTGAACATGACGGATCTTCGAAGAGGTTGAGTGCAGAACCCACTACCTTCCGGTAACGTGAAATGCGCCTTTCCCAACCAAGCTAATGCGTCATATCCATGAAAATAAAATACTTTACTTTATTCCATCAGTTCAATGGATCTTTCTGCTTGGTTATTCGAGTTCGAATTATAAGTGAATATGCTAATAGTTTCCACTTTTACTTATGTAAATACATTATTTTGTATGATGCTGAGAAATTATAATGGGTGGATGCGGACTTACCGTGGCCTAATGGTTGGACCATTCTCTTCGGTGCGATTATTGTGCACTCATGCCAGTCATAATTCGACTCCAAGACCTCTTCACAAATTAATTCTTTGTTTACATTCATGCTTTCCCTTTTGTAATCAACTATAAAGTCCTTAATGATGGATTATCTTCTGTATATAGATTTTTCCTATTTTTACATTTCTTGACAATGTACTTAACCGACAAACTAAAATTATGTAAGCAAACGAACTCATGTCTCCTATTGTGGCGCCCTCTCTCGGGCTTCCCCTTAGATGAACCATGTTTTGTTTACATTCTCCAGCTTGCTTTAGATTACTATCTTTCGTTGTACATATTTTGCTTATCGTGTTATTCATTCACAATTTTATTCACTTATTTTACCATGTTTCATACTACCATGTAAATTAGTACTAAGAGTGCTTTGCCCCTTCATTCATGAAATTATTTTGTGAAACAGACATTTTAGTCTAAATTTAGGTTGTTTAATTTTGCTTATAAAAGAGGTCCAACGGCCAAAAGCTGAACATTTCAGACTTATAAAAATAATAAAAAATATTAGAGGCAGTATTTCACAATAACTAATAGTAAAACTTTCATCATCTAAGTAGCAATTTAAGCAATAAGATGCCGTTAAAAACAGAAACAATATTCGATTGAGACTGGTGCAGAAATCATAAATATTAATTGCTTATTATTTATATTTATGACTTGTAATCCTACAATCAAATACAGAAAATATTGAATAACAAAGCAGTCTCCATTCAACACTGTAATACCACTTTAAAAGTTGTTTTTTATTTAATTGGATTCTAAAAGCAATAAGAATGCAGCAGAAATGCAACTCATTTTAATCAAGTTTTTTCCAATATTTCTAAAAAATTTAAGAAGAGCATAATTTTTATAATTCAAGAAAATGCTATCTCGCATAAAGTGATAGTATTAAAATCTTTTAAAGCTTGATTTTTGATTTGCATTAAATATATTATGTATAAAGTTATTATGATTATAGTTTCTGCTTTAATAAATGTAAATATCACAACTCTTTATTTAAGTAATTAATTTCATAATCATTTTCATCATTTAAATTTTTGCAAATTATGAAGCTAAAAATTTTTTTAAACATAAAGCATCTTAATAAAAAAGTGTAATTTCAATATTTTTATAATTTTTCAATCAATAAAATAGTGTGTATACTGCATCTTTAAAATTTAAAAATTCTAATGTAACCTTCAAATGAAAAAAAGAATTTAACTCACTTGATTTTGCTGAAAGTAATTGAGCAATTGCAATTGTTGTGGATTTAAATAAAATGGGGGCCTTACATTTGAGTCTGAGCTTGAAGGGAGCTAAATAATATCAAAGGAAATAAAAATTATCATTATCAAATAAAATTTTAAAACATTTCTGAGGAGAAACAATGTATAAAAACAGAAAGAACAAATTGAAATGTTTATATTTTACATTAGTTTTAGGCACCCCTGTGGTAAGCTGTATTCTTTTAGTTGGAGACTGATCTTGAGCAATAGAAGCAATTGCTGCTGGCCGTACCTGTACTTGTTGAACCTAAAATGCATGTGCATAAATTGGAAACACATAAATACAGCATATTTTTACTCGCTTTCTAGCTTTTAATTATAAGTATGAAAACAGATAAAACAGTTTAATTTTTAAACATTAAAAAAATCTAAAATCAGAAAAAGAGGAAAACTTATGTAAACACTGTTCTATAATTGTGATTTCATGAAATTTTTTTAGCAAAATTACCAGCTGAATTTTTTTTTTTAACTGTTAATTGTAAAACTGTTTTTTAACTGTTGTATTTTTTTTACTGTTATACATAAGTATAACTGTAAAAAAAAATATTTCACTTCAGTTTAAAAAATAATTTCCCTTGTATTAAAAACTAGTGGACTAAGCCCAGGAGGTTTTGTGTACATAATACATTTTAAAAGCAACAAATTAAAAATGATTATACTTAATTACAAATATCAAAATACATAATTATATAAAAAAGAAAGGTCCACCGCTAAAAGCTGACACCTCAGACATATATATATATAAATTCGACTAAAGAAGATGGTTTTTTGATTTGATTGTAGCTCAACTGTCAATTTTTCCCCATGAGGCTGAATGGGACCGGGATAGGACCTAAAGTTTAAAGTGGAGTCCGAATCACTACAAACACCCAAGCTTTAAGTGTGATTCGAATCCTATGTGTGTGTGTTGAGAGTGAGAGCGGAAAACCGCCGATACTATTTAAACATATTTTTAAATTTTAAGTTAGTGAATTTGGTAATAAATATTTTAAGTACTGCAAAAAATATTTGTGGGAAACATTTCTAATGCCTCATTTATCAGCATGCACTTAAATAAATTAATAGTATAAAGATTTTTTTTATTTATCCCATTTGGTTCAATGCGTCTTTTATTTATATTTTAGTCACGAATTGTCTTATAAGGTTGGCTTGCATTTTATGGTGAGTCTTATCGTTCATCACTTTTGCCATTTTCTCCGTAATGTAAGATGTCATTGTATGTTTTTTAGTCATGTCACGCTACTTATGCATTATTTTTAATTTCATTTCCTACATGCATTATATATTTTAGTACATACTCTTTATCTTATCTAATTCTAATGGAGGAAATTTGATTACTTTAACGAGAAAAAATAAATTATGTAGGTAGACATATTTCGCATACAATAATAGCATACAAAATTTTGAACTGATCAATTTCTGTTTCATTTCTTTAATCTGATTCTGGGTGTTAGGAATTTAATATTCTCTGCAATGTATATTAATGATGCATATTTTAATCATTATTAAAACTTATATCGAAGTGAAATTTTAAACTTAAAGTTAATTTTAAGATTATTGTCAAAACCATAACACAGCTTCGTAAATAAACTAGGCTGATTTCACCTTCAGGAAAAAACTGGCCCTAAGAGGTTTTGTGTAAAACTGTCACTAAAATGGGGTTTTGTTCAAATTAAAAACTAGTAATCTTTGAAAAGAATAAAAAATGTGCCTAATGTCAGCATAGCTGTATGTTCTTATATATTCTATTGAATAAATATTTTAGTTTTAAGCAAAGAATCAAGCATGCATTTTTGAGACATTGCTGATGACTTAAAATTTAATTCCCAAATCGATTTCAATTTTTAATATTTGACAGTTGTGTTAGTTCAAGAATTTTAAGGATAATCTTAATTTCAATTTTACTTAATCAAATTTAATTGATTTATAAGGAAAGCCTTCCCGGCTTGATTATAAAAAAAGGCATTAATATAAAAAATGTTAATTTTTTTATTCTTACTTTTATTTCAGTCACCTTAGTGAAACATTGGTTCTTTGGAATTTGTATTGTTGATTAGTAACTACTAACGAAATTCATATCTGGAGAATTCAGCGATCATTTTAATTTTATTATATATTTACTCCCCACTCATCGTCTTCATTGCTTTTCTATTGAAAAAAATTAAACTCTTTGTTATTTGAGAAAAGCAAACGTATGTGGTTCAATTGTGTCGTTGACTTGTGCGTTATGTCATTCCAGCACTATTTATTCTTGCTCTCTCATGAGCTGTCTTATGGAATGTTAACATCCCTCTATCTATATTTTTTCATAACCGTATAGAAGTAAATTATCTTTTTATTCGATAGTCAATTAGATTCGCGGGGATCAGTCTTTCCGCGAATTAAGTCTAAGTACTTACGACCCCAGTTCCGATATTTTTGACACTTAAGTAAATATAAACATCCAGGTGAAGATGACAGATAATTTTTGCACGAAGCAATTTATCTTAGTCGTAGGACAATCGTATAAATGAAAACATATTCTTGTAGCGATTACCACGATTGAAATATTCTTGCCACGATTTTCTTCTTGTATTTTACTGTTAATATAGTCATTGATAATTTTCTCAATTATTTTTCTCTTAGAGAAATTTGTATCAATTATTATTTAACATCCTTTTATTTTTAAAACTTTTACATGTTAAAATTTGTAATTTTCCCATGCCTTTTCCATATTGGGTGGATCTAGAAATATATATTTTGCGTTGTTAAAGGTTACAGCATAGTTTTGAACCCATTATATTGCTATTGAACTACGGCAACATCATCCATGCCTGCAATTAGGAGAGATTATATATATATATATATATATATATATATATATATATATATATAGATAGATAGATAGATAGATATAGAGAGAGATTTAAAAAAACAAACAAACTATATATTCTTATTTACTTTTTTCTTAATCTTGAAATTGCATCACCAACTTGGCAGCCGAATGGTTAGCATTTTAGTTTTCTTAGAAATGTTTGACGTGGTTCGGAATCCTGTCTAAATGAAGTTTTCCTAAAGAATTTGTGAATTGAGTAGTAAGGTGTAGTTAAAATTTGTAAATGATCTAAATCGCATATTTTAACTAGATCTACAATTTTATACTCTTATAAGCGGAATTTGAGAAGAGCTCTTAATTTGTATAAAAGCATATATGACTGCGTTGTCTTATCCGTCATCAAAAAAATTTTTAATTTTTTTGATGACGGATAAGACAACGCAGTCATATATGTATCCTAAAATGAAATCAGAATTCATTCTTCTGATTTCATTTTAGGATACATAGTGTTGAATAATGTGTTAATTATCATCTATGGCAAACGAAGATGAACAAAATCTTCTACGAAGTTTACTTATATATAAGTTTCCCATTATTTTAATATTTTAACATGATTCACAGCTACGTTTTCCTGTAAATATTTGAACGGCAGAAGTTGCCTTTGTGGTGATTATCTGTCCGATCGAAGTCTGGGATTAAAAAAAAGTTGCTTCGCTTATATTGTGCGACATGTGACATTACACACCAAGTGCACGTGGTAAAGCAGTATTTGTACCATCAATTAGAAGGCGCGTGGATGATATAAAGCTGCGATCTCTGAAGTTAACTGCATTGAAATTAATAGAATAAATTGCGTTCCGGTAGGACTTTTCATAGATAGTGGTTCGTATTCACGTGTCATAAGTTAGTGACGAGCACCTACCCAAATAAACATGCATGCAGGCGACAGAAGCACAACGACCATCTCCCGTTGTTTAACAGCGGCTGGGATCGGACCCAGGTTCTTATTCTTCGAAGAACACAGTCCTATCACTAGCCCATGGTTGGCTCTGAACGACATGCCTGTCAAACGTTACATTGCTTAGGCTATTCTCATAAAACTTTCTTTCGATTGTAACCATTTCCAAGGTCACCCATTCCGTATCGCTTATTTACTTCCGGTAATCAAACATTCACCTACAATAGAATAAATGTGCTACACAATATGGAATTATATCCGTACATTTGAAATCAGGAACTAAAAATATACTTTTATCGAAATTTTCTGATACTTTGATTTTGAAATTGAAACTTGATTGCTTAATGGAGTTTATGTATTTCAGCAGTGGAAGAACTTAGAAAATCAGTGGAAAATGATTTGTTTTTCAAAAAGTATTTCTCAACTCTCTTCTTCCGTTTTTTCAAAGATCATAATTTATTACATGAAAAATGTATCTTCATACTGAAAAACGGCATTACAATCAATAAGAAGCAGTTTCTAGCAATAAAAATACAAAAAACGATTATCATAGATGGGAAAACATGCTGAAAACATGTATTTATTTCTAGGATTAGAATTATCGCATCGTCGAACTTATTGTCGAACGATTAACACTCTAACCTTCGGTAGAGTTCATGAGTTCGATTCTCACTGCAGGTTTGGTTGTTTAGTGATTTGGAATTCTTTAAACTGTTGGTCCCGATTTAACTGACCCTCATATGCAAAACATCATCATTGAACGGAAAAAAAAAAAAAAAAAAATTGATAATTCTATGAGCTTGAACTTTTTACTTGCAACAACATAGATTTTCTGTCCATTTGAGTTTCAACAATAAGTAAAATGGATTTGACAATGAAGAGTAAAGAGTTTTTAACAATAAATAAAATGGATAAGTTTATAAAAGTTGTACATGTTAACCTACAACGGCTTGCACTGGATGATCCTCTGGCCACTTCCGACAACATTTTGTGCCAAGTGCAAGATACTCTAGATGCCTCCATATCGAGCAGGACCTTTATTCACTGATTAGTATCTTAGAAACTTCATAAAGATAATGTTTTTTAAGAAGATTACTATAGAGTGAGTCAACAACACAGATGCCTCCATTTAGCAACAGTACCATTTAGCAATAGAGCCACGCAGTGGGATGTCGGAATGACATGACGCAGTGTTTTTAGATGACTCACGCTTTTGCTTAAGCAATAATAGCCACGGTGACTTCGTGATTGGTTGAATTTGTCCACTGTTGTGGAGCACCGTACTGCGCAAGTATGTGGCATTCTGAATTGGGATGCCATCTGTTGTAGATTCCCAAGAGTCCAAATTGTTGACAATAAGTGACTCAAAGATACGTCCACGTGTTTCATCCGGTAATACTAGTCACTTTTCTGAAATTTTTTTGGGAGTGCCATTTATCAGCAGGATAACGCCAGTCCGCTCATATTACGAATCGGTGAACATGTTCTGCATTGTATTTGGATGTTTCTCTGCTCAGTAAACTCATCAGATTTCTCACCAGTCGAATATAAAATACACTGCTGACCACCGTAAATGCAGCACCCTGAAAAAAGCATGCAAATAACATGAAATTTAGAACAAACATTAGCGGAGGTGAGATATGCAGGTGATTAGAATTTCAGCACTGACGCAAATCACGCAAGCCTGTGGTTCCACTTCAAAGCGCTGTTTAAGACTTGGAGATTTCGACGATTTCAAGTTTGGCAATTGTGTTTTTCTTTTCTTTCTTTCTTTTAAACGATCAATTATGCCTCGTAAGAAATAGCGATTATTTTTTGATCAAGTTGTTGTAGCTTTTGATCCGAGTTCGACAGAGGAAGGATAGTGGTCTACCGAGATTGTGGATTATCTTTCATGGAAATCAGTAGTCGTGTTGGACGAAACCAAACAACTGTAACGCAGATATGTGATCGTTGGTTGCAGGAAGGTACGACAACGTGTTCGATCGCATCCACCTCAGTGCAACACTTCACGTAATGACAGGCAAATTGTGCGCGTGACAGTGATAGATCTCTCAGCCAAATCACGAACCGTAGCACAGCACATTCCGTAACACATCATCCAGTGTCTGTGCTTACTATTTGACGCCGTTTACAGCAGAGTGGTTTGTCCGCAAGACTTTCATTGCTTCATATATCTTGACGCAGAGCCACAGATGTCTCTGCCGGCAATGGTGCGATAAAAAAAGGATGTGGACGGCAGAATGAATTGAAATTGTCTTCACTGACGAGTCCTGCTTCTGTCTGCAACACCACAATGGTCGCATTCGAGTCTGGAGACAACGTGGAGAGAGGATGCTGAACAGTTACGCTATGCACCACCACACTGGTCTTGTACTGAGTATTATGTTATGGAGCGGTATTGGGTAACATTTTCGCACTCCTCTAGCATGCATTGCCGGTACTTTAAACATCCAGCGCTACATCTCCGAGGTGTTGGAGCCAGTTGTCCTTCCTTTCCTTCCGGGCTTGCCCACAGCAATATTTCAACAGGATAATGCGTGACCACTCGTGGCACGCATTGTCTAAGTGTTCTTCCGGCTCGCTCTCTGGATTTTTCGCTAATAGAAAACATGTAGTTAATGATTTCTCAACGATTGACCCAGATTATATCCACAGTTGCCACACCAGATCAACTTTGTTAATGTGTTGAAGTTGCTTGATCTTCTGTACACCAAGTACTCATCCAAAGTCTCTTTGAATCAATGCTGAGGCATGTGGCAGTGATGATCTTCAACTATGGTGGCTACTCTGGCTTCTGATTTTTGCAGGAACCATACGTCACAAAAATCTATGAATTAAATCATTTCATACTCTCTTGGTCAACATGTTAAATACAAAATAAATTTTATTGTGATATCTTTTGTCTTTCATGGTTTTGCAATGTAGGTGGCTAGCAGTGTATATATTGTCATGCTTTATATATATGCACGCACATAAGTTGTCAAATTTCTGTGTTCACACTTGTAGCAGCATTGCATTGTTCATTATATTGTATTATTGGCGGAATTATAAAAAAAATATCCTTATATATTGTATATTTCGTTGAAAATATCTAATAAGACACGATTATGTTACATCCTATCAATAAAAGGAAATTATATCCTCTCTTGAATTACAAATTATTTTCTTCTGAGACAACTATAGATTATTATACTGTAATGGCTATTGTGTTTGTTTTCATAAAATTGATTGAAGTTATTGATTTGAGTTTACTCAGAAGTCGATTTTTTTTCGGAAAAACGATTGTTTTTAGTTTCAGTGATTTCGGAAGAATTATGTTACTATACATGTCATCCATAATGAAAGGAATTGGTTTAAATAATCTTTTAAGTCGAGTGTAAACATTTGTTTTATTAATTTAATTAACTTTCTTTTGCTATTAATTTCATGTGTTGTGTTCCACAATTTAAAGTGTTGATAACTATAAATTGAGTAAAAATAAAATACCTTTCTGTTTTAGAAAACGATAAATTCAATAAATGGAGAATATTGTATAAATACGGAAGTTCTGATTCGAAAAATTTCCTCTAAAAAAACTATTCGCTCTATTCCTCAGTTTACATTTTTTCTGTATTCTTGTTAAATTTGGTCTTTATTGGAAAAACCAATCCAGATGTACCAAACTGCTCAAGTATTACAGAAGAACAAATAAAATATTCTTATTAAAATAGCATATTCTGATTATAATTTTCAGAGAAATGAAAAATGTGCAAATTTCTCTATATGGAATTCTCAGTTTATATAGTAATAACATTCTTCAAAAATTTATTTCTTAATTTTTAAAAAAATACTAATGCCTTTTAAATGTAATCTCACTATAAATTTATCACATGTAGTATAATATTAGTAGTTAGATGCAGAGTCAATGAAGACTAGTGAAAAAAGTTTAGAATTTTACGTTTTGTATTGATTGAAATCGGATCAATTGAAATATTATGTGCTCTTGGATTTGGCTGTATTTAAGTTGAGAGAAGTATTTCCTCGAGTATCTTCGACAAAGGAAAGACAGGTGTTTGTTGATACTTTTCCCGATGATATTTTTCATCACTTTGCATCCCTCCTATCAGTCATGAACGGTCACGTTGCTTCTGAATAAAGGTATCTCGGCGTGGAGTGAAAATTTGGTCGCTGCTTCGGTGAGTGAGTACGTGCTCCTCGAAGCGAAGGTGGGAGATATGGTGTTAAAGATGATGAAATATTTAGATGATTGAGAAGAATGAAAATTGTGTCACGAGGTTGTCGTCCGGAAACGCTTATTTTCTTATCGATTCTTTCGTGAAAATCCGAGTCCTTTCCTCCCCTCCCGCACCAGTGGAGACGTTCCATAAACACAAAGCATAGTACGCATGCCTGTAGCGCGCGATGTTGAAAGGTAGGGGGAACCAACCCCCTCGTTTCATGACCGTAGGTTTTGTGTAGCGACCACGGATGTGGGGGTCTGGGGGTTTTCAGAAAAGGAACCAGTGCGAGAGAGAGTAGTCCCTTTGCCTCTAGGGTTGGAGTTTGCTTATTGCTCGATTGGCTACAGAACCGACGCTGCCCTCTGACGTCACGGAGCCGTTTCGTGAAGTGAGAGCGATTCTTTCTCTCATTCGCCCTGTAGATACTCACACTCGTTACCTTTCGCGTTTGTTGTGTTGTCGAAGCTTTTTCACTGCCAAATGTTTTCGGTCGCACAGGTATTTTGATATTTACCTTAAGTACTGACTGTGAAGCACAATTCTTAAGTTTGAGAACTTATTTATATTAGGATAAAATATCCGAAAACGCTATGTGATAATAGCTCGTGTTTGTGTGCATTCTTTTTTTTTCCGACCGGCAAGTTCCCCCTAATCCAGATCCCTCTATACGCTCCGCCATCCCGTGGGAATCAAGTAGGTTATTATTTTTTTTCTGCTTTTACTAGTTTATGTCTGTTTTCTTAAATATTAGCAAGTAATTGTGCTTGAATTTATTAGTTTCGTTTTCAGTACACATTTCTTCACAAATTATGAATGATAAATTAGCTAACATTTTTTAGTAATTTAGAATAAAGTTTTAATTAACCATTTTATCTATGTCAGAAAATTAGTTATATTGTTCTGTAATGGTTTAAATTAGGTTAATTAGAGAATTAATTATATTTTTATAATATAAAACTGCTATTACTAATTTTTTTCCCTTTTAAAACATTAAGAATTTAAATTTTTTTATTGATAGATACATAAACTTTTCTGGTTATTTCGATAAAAATTTAAATGAAAGCCTAGTTGGATAAATGATGAGTTTCGATGTTTTGTTTACATACATAAATTAGCGGAAACAGATGGCGCTATAATGGTTTAGAAATACACGTGTGACTCTAAATTATTTTTATTGTTCATTGACACTATAGGCGCTAATTATCGGTAGTGTACCGTAGTTAACTTTTAAGTGTGATTGCGGTGTTATAAAATTCGCTATTGCTTTTTAATCATTTCATCACTAATCTCTTGAGAATTCAAAAAAGGAAAATTTTCTATTATATAAAGTATTGTAAATTTATTTATGCACTTTTGGCTTAATGTAGTTTTCAGCTCAAGTTAATGCTTTATTTTAAAATTTAGAATTATTAATTTATTGAAAGGAGTTCAATACTGGTTTTTTAGCCGTTATTAATTGCATAATTTTTCTCCATTATAAATATTTCAATAGTAAAAAAATTAAAATTTAGATTTAATATGAAATTTAATTATGAAAGAAACTTATAATTGATAAAGATTTATTTGGAATAATATATTACAAATTATTTGTTTACCAAATATGCATATTATTTTATGATTAATGGTTAAAATTTTAATTGTGAAAGATATTGTTTTTGTAATACTATATTTCAAAAGTTAAAATTAATAATTCTACTTAGTGTTATTTTTAATTACTAATTGATTTCAAATTTTCTTTACATGAATTTAGATTTTTTGTGTTTTTGTGCCTTATTAAATGTTATTTTTATATTTCATTAAAATTGCATTTTAAGTTATTACTTAAATTATAGTTGATATAATTTATGATTTCAAAAGGTATAAACGAGACATTTTTTTTACAATTTATGAAGCATTAGATTTTTTTTTATATATCATAGTATTTTTTCATTGATCTTAATTTTCTGGTATGTTAAATTGTCATCAATATAAACATGCCTTAAATTATTTGGTTCTTGTTTATTAATAATAAACTTGTATTCACTATAAATTAAATAATATAATATAATACTATGTTATATTATTTAATTTATGTATAAATTAAGTTTATTAATAAACAAGTTTATCAATAATGAACTTTATTCAATGATTTAAACAGTTATTTTTATTTGAAGTGAAGTAGAACCTTGCTAATCAGAAGAACGCTGTGAAATTAAAAGCTCCTTTTGTGAAAAATTCAATAAAATTCCATTGTCGAGAATTGAAAATCTATTAATACTAACATTCATATAATAGTTACAGTAATTTGAGTCACACACATTTGAACTGTTCATTAACGCATGTAATATTTAACCTAAATCAAACTTATGTCCTATGTAACATTTAGAATAACACTAATGATTTGTCGAAATTTGTTTCCAATTATTTTCACTGAGCTGGCTGTTGAATAATTAACAATCCAGCCTTGAGCTCAACACTTTGTGTTATCAACAATCAATTTCCTTCAAAGGTGAGGCTGTGTTGCCACTGGATGCTTAGCACTCTTATCTTCACTTATAAAATTCACTTGTTCAGTTCTCACTGTAGTTTTGGGTTTTTGTAGTGTTTTGGAATCCACTTTAAACTATAAGTCCTAATTTAGTTACCTCTTGTGTGCAAAAAATGACTATTGAGTGACAAATCAACCATTCAGCCAACCAATATTTTGGATGTTTATTTTGGTTTAGACTCTCTTGTAACCTCAAGTCCTGACCGAACTAACTCTTTTGAGTATAAAATCACTATAGAAGGACAAACAAACCAAATTTAATGTAGTTACCCAATAATTAAACTCAAATCATTAATAGTTACTCATTGCAATACCTATGAGAAAAAGTATAAACAGATTTTAACCATTTTAGTAATATTTCCTTCCCTTCTCTCAACATCCTCAATTTATGATATTTTTTTTATCTCTTAATTTATTATATCATTTTTAAGTAATTCTGTGCAATTCTCATCTATATGAACTATAAATTAAAAAAAAAATGTCATTTTGAGCCATTTCTGATTTAAAGGGTTTGACAGTATTTATTAAGATGTATTTTTTATAATGAGATATATAAATATATAGATTCTAAGTATTTTAAATTTTTAAAGATTATTTTCTGGTGTACATCTTTAATAGTCATTTTTCCCAGAAGTGTTCAAGTGGATCACTGATAAAAGTAATTTAGTTTTTCTTTATTTTATATATATATTTCTATAGATGTATATATTACTTTTTGTGTATTATTGGATTACCATTATAAAAATATAGGTATGTTTTATTTTGCTTCAAGACTTTTGTTTTACAATTTTATTTTTAATAATAAAATTAATTAGCTTTTAAAATTATCTAGTAAAAAATTCAAAATTCAATTGAAAAATTTTGTTTTTTTAATAATTATGTTTTAACTGTTAAATTATGCTTAATATTAGTGAACTGCAATTATTCATTATTTTCACTTTATATATTAAGTTTGAAGTTAAAGGACACTTTCTTGTTTTTATAAAAGTAAGTTTCGCTATGTTGAAGTTAGTAACGAAATCAGGTAAGAAAGTGTGTAAGTTTGTATGATTCCTTTATAAAATAATGATTATATGTGTTTTGTCTTTTTTTTTAATTTTCACAATTATTAATTACAAGTATTTATGACTAATTATGATCAGTAAATTATGTTCAATAAAAATCAAATGTAACTTTTAAAATGTTTGTTTATAAAAATTAATCTTAATTGATGGGAAACAAAATTCTATTTTGCAATAAATTTAGGTATTGTTTTCATATATGTGACCTAATGTTGGAAGATGGCTTATTGTGATTGGTAAATTAAAAATTTTGAGATTATATATATTTATAAAAGTGTGAGAGATTTGGCAGTTTAATTTTTTTATATAATCTTCTTGTACTTATGTTTATTTTCCCTATCATTTATGGAGCAACTTTGCTCTTATAAAAATTAGCTAGAGATTCTATATACATTAAAATAATGTCTTAGGAAGAAATTTAACTTTTAATTTTGTTAAATTTTGCCTACATTATAAAATTATGAAGGCTTATGTTTTAAAACCAAGTTTGTAACTTCATGACTTAAACTCAGGTTGTGTAATTTATTTTGGTTATCAGTCAGATCATATAAGTTAAGAACTAAATGATGTGTGTGTGCCTGTGCTGTGTGGAAATTTTTTTTTAACTTCCATACAAAACAAAATCAGATTAGGCTTTTTTATGTCCCCAATAATGATAGTGTACAAAAATAAAGTTAACTTTGAAAATTACTGTAAAAAAAAGGGGAAGTCCTAAATTAATTACATTTAGTTATATATATTATAAAAACTACTTTGCTTGATATACATTTATTATATATATTTCTATTAATTAAAACATATATTTACTTGTTAAAGAATAAACATTGTATTTATTAAGTAATTTAAATCTCATTATTTAAAAATATAAATGATTATTATGTTTCTTTGTTTTCTTTCATTCAAAATATTTATTTATAACAAAATATTTATTTATAATATTAAAGAGACTAGATTATACTTTTAATTATAGAGAAGTATGTAAAAAATTTTCTGATGTTTTGTTTAAATTTTTATAATTCATATTAACGTAATTTATATGACTGCATAAAATTTTAAAAAATATTATTGTATATATTAATAAAAGATAACTGTTTAATGATATAAATCATTAAATTTCTTAAAAATTTAATAATTATTAGGAATCGATAGAAATAATCTGTGATAATTTCAGAAAACTTTATCTTTATTATTCAAACGGTTACTTTGTTTGGCTCTGGGTTTATTTTTTCTCTCCTATAATTATTTCTTTCAATGAATAAATATGACCGAGAAATCTTGGCTGTATTTTTACTCAGGAAATCGACTTAAATTTTTTACTGGCGAAAACATCCGGACTCGTGAATTCACTAAAGCTTTTAAAGGGGGGGAAAGACCCTGCAGCGAACCGTTATAGCGAGCTTGTGAAGGGAACAGCAGGTGGTCATGGAGTTGCTCCTGAGAGAGCAGCTGGCCTCTAAACTATTGTTTCTGATTCTCTACAATGTGATTCCATTCCCCACGCCTAGTTTTTGTATATTTATAAATATAGTCTTTTCGCACAATGTAAAGCATTCTATTGCTGTAACTCAATTCAGTATTTCCAATTCACCTAGTCCGATTCCGTGCATATTTAAGCTTCAATAAAATAATAAAGTTTTTCTGTGGTGAGAAAACGAGACTTCGTTTGGTTAAATTGACTGAACGTTGTTGCTTGCGTGTGAATCTTGGTATTCGCGTAACTTTTTAAATTTGAGTAAATCTTAAAAAATTTGACGTGGAAACATTTGTAGAAGGGCTAAAGAAAAATTTATATTGATTTTTTTTCCAACTTAACTGAGTGATGCATTTTTAAAGAAGTCTATAAAAATACGCAAAATTTAAAAACTAATGTAATTGAATATAAATGCACAAAAATTAAATGCTTTAATGTAATAAATAAATGTATAAGATTATATATTTATTTAAAAAAAATTATCTGTCGAATTTTTCAAGTTAAAGTGCGCGTAATCAGTGGTGAATGTGTAACAGGTGCTTTCCTATCATGATTTTTTTCGCTGAACTGGGATTTCCTGCTTATATGTGAGGGTTTTTCAGTGAAACATTTTTTTATTGCATTAAAAGTTTTTTTCCTTACTTATTATTTTTTGTTTTAATTAATGCAGCAATTTTAGATTACGCATTTTTTCCCTATGATAATTTAGAAAAAAAGATTTGGTATCGAATTGCCTACGTTTCCGCGTATGTTTAAGCAAGTGCTCAAGACTTCAATTCATTTTTTATATTAACCTGTGATTGTAAAAATGAACGACTGTAGATTCAGAAAACTGTTTTTCCTCCTTTGAATAAATAGAACTCTTTGTCATATCTTACAATAGCTATGTGCTTTCTAACATGAAGAGATGGTTAAAGGAAAATCCAGGTGTGCAAGATTCTGTAAAAGAGGGTGTAAGAGTTCGGTGTGTCCCTGTCAGCTATTGCTTTTACTAGAGAAATATTTTAAACTGGTTTAGCTGTCAGGATATTTTTTAGCAAATACTTATTTCGGTCGAAAACGCGCTAGTAAATTTGTTTATAGCTTAGATGCAGTCTACTACTATCGATCTTTGGGGTCGTTCAGTTCAAAATCGATTTTTTACCCTCGCTGGAAAAGGAATGCCATTTTTGGAACTGAAAAAAGGGATTTATTCAAAAAGTTGATATATTCGAATTATATACAACTGCACTTTTTGTACTTGCAATGTTGCTATTAAGATGAAAAAAATGATTATTAAAGGAAAAAATATAGGTTTTTTCATTAACAGAATAAATTCAAATAATTAAAGGGATTTTGTAACGTGATCAATTTTATTAAATTCATATTTCTCTTTCAAATAAATGCCAGATATAGGTGTCGTTCATTTCTTCTTTTCATAGTTACTAGATACAGCCGGATACTTTGATACAGAATGCTTTTCTCTCTCTCAGTGAACTGTAACAGTACATTTTTTTCAAAGTCTAGCAATGAATTGCTAGTGAAATATTTGGTATAATGTATCTTAGTTCAAAATTGGTTTGATAATATCGTATATTTATAACTTATGCGTTTAATCTGCAGTGTTGATTAATACCAATAAATTTTTTTTGGAATGTTTTATTTATTTAGAATTGTAAAATTGACTTATTTGTTTTTATTGTTCTATTCTGAGTTCTGGAATTCTTTTTGATTAATTAAATTGTGGCATCACAAGTTATTAAATGTTTGCTTCTTTGATTACAGAAAATATGTGCCGATTGTGAAACAGTGTTTTAGATGGTTGAAAAGAAACAAAGTGAATTTAATTATTAAATTTTAAAAGAAGTCTATTAAGAATGTGTTCATTCTTTGATCCCGCCACACTTATTGTGACACGAAGCTGTTTCTAATTTATTATTACATGTTGCTTGCTGCCTTTTACTTGATAGCAATTTATTATTTTATGTAGAAAAATGTTCTTCATTCCTTTTTTATCTATGAAGTGAGTGGAAACTAATTATTTTGGTGCATTTTAATCTGTAAAGTGCTCTGTTTTGTCCTTAATGACCTCGAGAACCTTTTACTGCTCTTCGAGAAGGAAATACCTGTTGAATATTAAATAAGACAATTCTTTCTCCGCTGTTGCGATATTTTCCCCTTATCAGAGTCATTGAGATGAAAGTAAGTACAAACCTTTTTAAATAAGATGCTATGCGAATCTTAATTAATTATTTCCTTACTTCGTTTTTAAAAGGATTGTAATCTTGATTATTTTCACTAAAACATTATCAATTATTTAGAGCAAGAAAACATATATATATAATTTTAATTAGTATTCACGTGGCTATAGTTAATATGTATAATTTTTTTCTTACAAAAGAAAGAATTATTGTTTTTTTATTTATATTTATTTTTGCCTTAAGTAGTTTTTAAATTGTTTCTACGTTAATTTCTGCAATTAAGGGTTTTGTAGAAAAACTTGTTTTTATATTTACCTATATATGTGAATTTAATTTACATTTATTTCTGATATACGTTAGCTTCTACCCATAATGCTTCTTCAAACACTTATCTTCTAACCGAGAAAATATGCCGTAGGGGCCAAGTTTGGGATAAAGCTTGTTTATCTAGTTTATTCTTCGTAGGGTGGAGGGACCTGTTCTTTCGCTCACCCCTCGCCATATTATGAATGTGATTTAGTGACCCTACGTGGTAGTTGTATCAACCTTTAGTTTATTTCTGTGTCCATCAATTTTTTATCCAAACATAAACGCTCTATCAAACTCTGGCTTCAACTTATAGAGAAATGAAACGTTTTTAAACGCATTTTAACTATTTATTTGATAATAAATTAAACAAATTATCTTTTTTTTTGTTAAATAATCAAGACGTGGTCGCTGAAAAGGAACTTTTTCATGCATTAAATTTTACATTTGCTATACAATATAAAATTCTTAATCTGGAAAGAATCATTTGGAAATCCTCATCTGTGAATATCATTTAAGAGTAATAGCATTAATCTATGTAACTCTAATTCTTCGATGAATTCATTCATTTATAACTGAATCCAAATGGACAGAAAACTAATCACTCAGTGTTATTTCTCAGTAAAGTAAAAGGTGAAAATAAAAATAGATAATAAATAAAAATTTTATTGATCGAAATGTATTAAAAAAGCATTGATAATCATTTGTAATTTCAAGGGAATGTCATTTTAATCTAATTTTTTTGTTATTTGTCTGGTCGGCTTAGTTTCCGAAGAAGTTTACTCTTCTGTGTTTGAGTCAATTTTAAAACATTTGATTTCAGCTCTGAAAACAAAACTCATTATTTCATGAAATTTGTCATGCTGTTCTGGTAGCATATTTGTCATGAAGCAAATTAAACTGCGCCATGAAATAAAAAATTTAATATAGGAATATGTGTATTCGTTAAGCCGAAGTGAATACTTTGTATTTGTGAAGAGGAGAGATATACCCGGTGTGTTATTTACTTGCAAGGTCATTTTTTTAATATTTGTTGTATTTTTTCTTTTTTATTTAGCGATGTCGACATAACAAACAGTCGAAATAATAATGATTTCGGAATTCTGTATAAGAGTACGATGTGTAAAGTGAGCATATTAATGTGTTAGATTTAAGGTGTAGTTAATTATTTCTTCTTTCACTCCATGTGTGGGCTGTTATTATTTTAAACAAATGTTTTGTGTAAATTTAATTTCAAACTGAATTTTATCATTTTGTTTAAAATTGCTGATTATTAATTGATTTTTTTATATTTTTTAATTAACTTTTTTAAATATGAGAATTAAGAAAGAATTAAATTTTTATTGCATTTCTAATTATTGTTTTTCAATGTGTGATTATTTAACAGATGGAATATTTATATTAAGTTTAATAATGACGCATTTCTCTAGAGATATGTCGAGAAAAACTGTGCTTAGGATGTTGAAAACGCATGCATACTAGGAGGTTTTCACCCTAAATATAATTTTTCGACTCATAATGTAGGCATTTAAGTTCCTATTGTATGTTTTTCTGCTTGTTGCCATTGACAAATGGGATATTATGGTCAGCTTAACTTGAAGTGCCAGGAGTACATGTTTAAGAATGAAATAAATGGTTTGGGGAGAAGGGTTATATAGAATATTTTTTTGCTAAGAAAATTTCTCCCCACTCTAGTTCTAAAGTAAGGAGAGAAGTCTTTGTGTGTAGAAGTTTCCAGAAAAATCCAGCTGTCTCGTGAAAGGGCAGTTATAGAATGGGTTACCTACAGGGTGCCATTGACCCCAATCGCCAAATGGCCACGTGTCTTTGCAAGCTAATTTTCTTTTTGCTTAAGTCGTCCCTGAGGTATGCTGAAGCATCAACATTGGATTGTATTTTCACCCCATCATTCTCTCTGCTGTTTAGTTAGGTCATTGTGTCAAGCACTTATCGTATTTGAAAATTTTTTCAAGTATTGTACAATGTCTATAATAGCCTTTTATATATTGATGAATAAATTAGAACAATAGTGTACAGTAATTTTTTGTATAAAAAGTGAATTGCATGATGTAGTAAACGAGTCGGTATAGATATAAGCGAAGCTATTAATATAGTTATTGAAAAAACATGTTCATTTGTAACCTCTAATTTTTTAGCTGTTAAAGTAATTTTAGCGAAAATATAAATTACAGAATGAAGTGTTTTTTTTTTTTAAAATCTAACTATTATATATGTTGAAATATATTTCAATGTTCTTTTAGCATATAATGGTTCTCAATAAGTTAAGGACCTTTCTCTATTTCAAAAAAAAAAAAAAAAAAAAAAATTACTTAGTATTAGTTTATTCTTTTTTACAAAAATTTTATCTTACATTTTCAACTAGATTTTCGCTGACGTAAGAAAATTCTTAATTATATTATTTATTTCGGATTTTAATTTTTTGTAATAATAAAAATGAAAATATTTGGTAGACTTAGTAGGTATTACAGAATATTATACTATATTAGGAAGACTTTTACAAAATTTATATGAGGAAGTTATTTGTGGTTGTATATTGTTCATTTGTATGTTTTGAGTAAATATTTCCATTTGATGCAGAATGTTTTTAATGTGAAATTAATTTAGATTTCCTTAAGGAATAGAGAAGAGAATATTTGTATTATAATATTTGAAAATTTTATTTTTTTGGATTCCAAGAAAATAAAACTCTAAGAAATAAATACTCCTATCCTTATTCATTGTAAAGACATGTTACCCAAAGACTATTTGAACATCCATTTTTAAATTTAGATTAATTCAAAATATTTTTTTTTTTGCATAGTTTCTTTATTTTTCGAAAATCGAATTTTTGATTTACTATATTTTTAAGCTTTATATTAGATATAGATGTATTTTTTACGTTTATAACCAGGACATGAAATAGCCACGACACTTTTAATAATTATTTTAAGCTAACATAATTAAATTGTTTTGACAATTAATTAATTTGTATAAAATAATTTTGTTGCTATGATCATAAAATGACAAGACCATTTAGCGAAAGTATGAAGAAAATTAGTAGCATGTAACTGCCTCAATGAAATTGGAATTTGTGTGAAAATTGTTCACACACTGAAATTATTTTGCAATCATATACTGATATGCTATAATTTTTCAGCTTTAGTTTAAATCATACGTCACAATTTATTTCATTATGATAAAATTTTTTTTTATAATATCTAATTAATCCACTTAAGTTCAGAAATTTATGTTAAACCTAAGGTATGCGTAGTTTGTATATTAAATTGTATAGTTTTGTTAAACATAACAATCAAGGAGGTCCTTTGTTTTTCCCTATTGTGGTTAAAAGGTTTCATTTTGTTAAACATTAAGAATGATTAAAATGTTAGCATTGAAAAGTGAAGGCTGATAGATATTCTTCTATTTAAGCAACGATTTTTGATTTAAAAAATAAATAAATGGCTCTTATTTTTTTCTTTTTTTTTTCAACTTTATTTCATTGATTATTTCTCAATAAAATTGAGCAATATTATAATTAAGTACTTCTTTTAAAGTATTAAACTTTTTTATTTATATTATTATAAGGAGAATACGACTTTAAAATACATTAATTTGTTTATACTAACTGAATATTATAGCAAATAAAGATGATGTAATTATATAAATATGTTTAAAATGTATAATTATTCATACAACAGCAACTTTTTTCACGCTAAAGCATATAATATCTTCGTAAATGAGTTGTCTCAAGCAGATTGTTGAAGGATTACAGCTCAGAATTTATTGTTCTACAGTTTGTTTGGCACGAATCCCATTGTGCGGGTGTTTATATACATTTTTTAGCAATTTGGAATCCATTTTTAATTGCTCATATATTTCGATTAAATAAACGAAGTTGGAAAAAATGATTAGGATTTCTGTTTCAATACATAAATAAATATTTATATAATTAATGTCTAAAAATATTTTTTTACATATAGTTTATTTCTTGTTTTTAGATTTACTTATTTTAAAATTTAGAAATATGTCAAATAATATTTTCTAGATTCTTCAGAGAGGGTTTGTTTTTTATATTTTTGAGTGCCGCTTCATGTGTGTGTACATTGTAAACAGATAGCATCTGTGTGCATATTTTTTTTTTAGAAATACTAAGTACCTATCCAATTTGAGGAGTTAACCGAAAATCTACCGTGCATGAAAACGTCCAATAATTTGTACCTTTTAAACGATTCTTCGTAGTCATTCTCTTTTGAAATTTGAACAAGAAAAAAAAAAAAAAAAAAAAAAAAAAACACTCCCACACCAATTTTCTGCCTATAAGTACTGTGTATTAAAACTATTTTACGTTTATTTTCTCTTTACAACTTTTCTTTTCTGCGCAAAAACGATCCACTCGAAGATACTGGAAAAAATCAAGGTCACCAAGTTTGAGACGCGGTAATCAATGTCTTCTTTTTCATGCCTCGAATTTCTATTTTCTTCTGTGTGTAAGCAACCTCTTCACTCCCACCCTGAATTTACCCCCTTCTCTTCATTGGGTCACTCAACCAAGCGATCGAGTAGCGAAAATTCCTTCACTTTCACCTCCATCTCTAATCTCCCAAGTTCCCCCCCCTTCAGAGGCTATTATCAATCTCCTTTGGTTTGGGATGGATGAATTAAAGGTTTCTCGCTGAGAAACTTTTGTAATTCTTTTCTCTTTTCGCTAGAATACTATGTAATGCTTTTCTTCTCTTTTTAGTGTGACATTCCTTATTGGGTAATTTAAATGGTTTGCAGTTGTGCCCCCTTTTTCTTTTTATCGCTGTTCTGTTGACACTTTTTCTCCTGATTTGTGTCTAGTGTTTTGGCTAATTTCCTTCCTGAAGTATTTATTTATTTTTTTTTTATTTTAATACTTTAAACGTAATATTGTTTGCAGTTCCAGGGATTCCATTAATCGTTTTTTAGACTTAGTTTGCTGGGGTTTAAAAATGTTTCGCTTCTAAACCCTTAAATTAATTCTAAATTTTCATAAAAATCAGTAATATATTGTTATGTTTTTGTTTCTGATGTGAGTAAAATTAGAGGAAAATTTACTGAAAGAAATATCTATAACCTTGTGAATTCTTTAAACATATCTCCAGAATTACGAGATTAACCTAATAAAATTTGTATCCAATTCCGTTAATGAATTATTCAATGTTGCTCTTAAACTTTCATTGAATTGTTTGTTTTTATGGAATTTTGGAATAATTTTGCCATAGTTTTTTGTTAATGGTGAATTGTAATTTTTTTTATTGTATTTCTTTCAGATTTCATGATAGTAAATGGTAAAATTAGTAAATGCAGGCTCAGGTCTACAAATATCGACGGTAAAAAATGGCAATGAATTTAGATACTTTTATTGATATATGTTTTATAATTGTCTTCAGCTAAACATTTTAACTTTTATTCGTTTAAGGCTCGTGACCTAGTGATAAGATAGCGCTTTTCGAACATAAGGTCCTGGGTTCAATTCCAAGCTACTTTTGAACAACGGGAGGATACTACGTTTCTGTCTTCATCTACTTTTGTCGGGTTGGGTGCTTGGGAATTTTCTCAAAGAGTATGTATATGCGAGTATGTAGCTGTGTCCGTGTACTATTCAACTTCACCCTGATTCAATCTCAGCTCTGTTGAACAACCAGAGACGACTTGTTTCTGCTCTGCATGCACATCTTTCAAGCTGTTGATGTTTAGAAACTTTCCTGACTTATTCCTTTTCTATAAAGTAAATTCAGCTTACAATTTGGAAAGCATCCTGACAAAAAACTGATGCGCGAAGATTATTGCCATAGCGTTCAGCTATTTGCTATACATTACACTTTGTATGTATGTATATATCAAAATATTAAGGTTGGTTTACTTGTCGATATTAGATAATTCTTGGAGAATTTTTATTTTATGAAAATTTAAGGATGTGTTTTTTCTACACATTTACAAAACATTATTTACGTATCCATAGTTGCTATTTTATCGTTTTTATAACAGATATTATATAAGAAAAAAAAAAAAAAAGAAAAATTACTCTGATCTATTTCATTCTTGAGTTTGCGGCAAATTTTCAAACGATTAACTTAACAATTTTTTCCGCAACATTGCTTGGGGGGGGGGGAAATCACAAACCTCACAATCTTTTCAAACGAAGTCAAAACCACCAATCACTCGAATATGAAAATCTTTCGCCCATATTCATTGAAAATGCTATTTTAAAAATAATAATCACATTTTGCTCCGAGGAAATTTTTTTTTACTTTGCTTCTGTATTTGAATTGAATAAATATTGAAAAAAAAAAAAAATGAAATTTAAGTTTTTGTGGACGGACATCCATTTAAATCGTAGTTATTCGTAACACCTTTTTTTTATAATAATTAAAAAATATTTTCTATTTCATAAATTTAAAATTTGCATGCTTTGTTTAATACTGATTTAGAATCTGTACAGAGATTTGGAAAAATATATAACGTATGTTTTCTATCTCAATTTTCACCTGTATTTTGGAAAATTGCCAACTCAAAAGTAGTAGCCAACGTTGTGAATTTCAAAGGATGTCTTCACTGTCGGTTTAATCATGGTTTACTGAACCACAGCTTTTTGTTGAAGCTGATGAACGAACTACGCGCTGTGTGTGTGGCATGTTTGGCGAACTGCGGTCATGTTTTGTCCGTGAAGGCCCGTTCCACTGGGACCTACAATTTAAAAGGATTCCGCACCGCTGCAAACACGCATGAAGTGGAATTCCAACTCATGAATTATTGTTGTAGACCAGAGCGCTAACTATTCAAATGGCTGCTGAACGAATTTTGCCAATCATCAAATTGGCCGGTCTCTGATATTTAACAACAGTGATGTTTTGAGTTCATTTGTTATATTTTATATAAATAAAATCACACCAGAGCTAGCAATAATTTAAAAATAACTAACTTAATGTTGTTATATTTAAATAAAATAGCTGGCAACTGCCAAAGTAACATTTCCAGACTTGTTTTTAAAAGCAAATGTGGTAATTTAAGAATCTTAGTTTATTGCGTTTTAAAACGAAATTTTTGGTTAAAAAAAAATTATTTCTAAAATTTTCAAAAGATGGAAATCCCTTTTTATAACGGAAAAGTGGCTTTTATGCATATTATTCCATAAATTAATTTTTTTGAGTTGCACCGAATTCTATTTAGATTTAGATTAAATATTAGTAAGGGAAGTGAGGGTTTACTAATTGTACTTGTTCTTCATGAAACCAGCTCTCTCTCTCCTCCACAGGTAACATTCTCCTTTCTTTGTTTGGCTGAAAAGTTATTCAGTTATGCTGTTCTCTCTTATGAAACAAGCTCTAATCACGCCGCAGGGTGGGGAAGCTTACCTCCCCCTTCTTCCCAGCATCTATTCCTCGAGTTATCATCCCAGTTCTCGTATGTTCTAGAGACGGTATTTTGTGAGAGTGTCGGTTCTCTTTCCTGCACCGGATATGCCGGGTGATTTCCGCTTTTGATAATGTCGGCCCAGAAGCCAGCCGTCTAGGTGTCTTTCTCTTGGTTTCTACCATGCAGTTGCCGCACTTGATCCCTTCTCTTTGTCTGTCGATTCATGTTTGTGTTGGATGACGAGGTGTGTGTGTGTATGTGTGGAGTGGAAACGAGGGCCCTTACTAGTTCTTAGATGCATAATTCTGTTCGAAAAAGTCATGTTCTGACAATGTCTAAAATATTTGAATGATTATATTATTAAAATGGAAAAAATATGATTTATTTAAAAAAATGTATTGGTTAACTTTTTGACTAAATGTTATTAAAACACTCTTGACAACATTCGCGGAATTTTCTTGTTTTGTTATTTATGTTAAAACTCATTTTCAAAAATGCTTATACAAGCTCGTGAAATTTTAAAACTCACTATGATTCAATTAATTTGTGAGAAATGTACGTAATTTTTTTTGTTTTAAACTTTTTATTTTGATAATTGTCAGATTTATTTATTTGCTTAAGTAATTCTACTTTATACTAGTGAGAAATTAAAAAAAAATCTATATGCAACCATATCTCTAAAATTAAAAATATGATTCCTTTTCTATTCGCAAAATGCCTTTCCCCCGCCACGTATACTTTTATAAATACGAAAATTTTTCCGTAATGTTGTTTTTCGAGCCATTGCTTTATCGGAAAATATTTAAATCTAATGTTAGACGCCATAAAAAAACAACTCATCTTCATCAAAGCTGTTTTGTTTTTGTTTGAGGTACGCGCGATTCGATGTCGACACTACTAGATGATTAAAACAATAAATTGCTCTACTGATTAAAGAAAAATCTTTTTTATCCTTTCATATTAGTAAATCGAAATCTCATTTAAAGTTTTTGACTTTGTTCGACTTGTCTGAGTCTTGTCCATTGACCTACGGAACAGATAAAAAAGATTATTTTAACTAATAAATAGTGCGCATCTTGCAAACTATGGAGCGATTGCGAAAGAGTTGTGTCTGGCCGACGACTGACGGAATGGAATAGTTGAGTTGTATTTCTTCTCACGTGGTGATGCTTGTTGGTGGCAGTCGCGTGATGGGAGTTCATCGCTCCCGTTCAAAAAGACAAAACTTTTAAGCCCGATTTTTGTAGTGCTTCGTCTCAAAATAACCCAACTTTCTACCTTTTGGAATGTTTTTAGAATTTTTAAATGAGAAAATAACTGTTCGTTGCGCATACTATCGACGTATTTTTTTTTATACTTTTTTTAAGGAATGAACTAATAATTCATTGTGTGCTCTGTCTGGATTTTTCTTCCTAATCTTTACTTTTTTATCCATCTATGACGTTTGTTATGATACTATGCTATTAACTCACGCATACCAGACACTGAATTTAAGCATTTAATTTTTGTATCTCCCGTAAATTTAAATGCAATTAATAACAATTTAACCGCATATTGTTTTCGAGATTTACTTAGTCTTTGTCAACAAATGTTGAATAAAGAATACACTGGCTCTATAATTATACTGATGTAAATTAGTCAAATGCTTTAAATGAAAACAATTAATTGCGTCTAGTACATTATATATAATAAGCCATGTGAGTGAATACTCAGTATACATAGTGTAAGACTGTAAAGTAGATTTTAAGATTGATACAACTAGAATAAAAATTCCCTGTAGGTTCCAGAAGATGTATTTAATCTGTTATGCAGCACACACACATATTTGTAATAACATAATGCTTCTATAGTTGAACGTATGATTTCTAATTACTGCCTTGTTTATAAAATTTTTTTTCACGATTTAACTAATTTGTGTAAAATTACTTGTACGCAAGCATGTGAAACATTTTAGCATTCATTTTTCCTCGAAAATAGTATATTCTTGTGTTGTTTAAAAGATATTTCGTGATTTTTCATTTTCGTGAAAACTTTTTAAGTAACATGTATAATATAATAAGATACTTTTAGATGCATAAAATTTGCATTGTGTGAGCTAAAATGAAAATAGTTTATTCGTTTCTGTGATAAATTCTATGAAAAATCGTATCTTTACAATATGAAAGTTCTTATTTCCGTTTCGAAAGTTCGCTCACTAGCAAGATTGTTGGCGCCATTTAATGAATGACTCTGTGTAATTTTTTCACATTACCCCTTATTTTGCGGTTAAAAAAATTACTATCACCTGTTTTATAACTTCACGTTCCTTGTAATTTAACTCTCTTAGAATTGCCACTGCGGTTTCTTGCTCAGTATATATATATATATATATATATATATATATATATATATAGATTATATACATATAAATAATATACAAGATATTTTTTGAAGTTCAATCATTTAATTAATATTTATATTTCAAAAGAATTATTATTTCGTAAACTGTCAGTTTCTTTGAAATGAAGTCATTTTTCAGCTCAAAGTAGTTGAAATTTAGTTTTTATCGTGCTCCGAAAGCTTTCAAAACAATTAAACTTTTTTTGTAGTTTCATTTAAGAGGATTTCTCATTGTCAATAGAGTAATACTCTACAAAAAGAAGTTAAACCACTGGGAAAAGTATTTCAGAGCCATGCAACAAAGAGATGTGTCATACAGCCCAAGTTTTTCACTTTAAGAACACTATTTTATCACTAGGTCCCAGTAGGTTTTTGATTAAAATGTTTTGAGAAAGATTCAGATAATATATAAACATTATTTAAAAAAAAATATATTTTATTATAAATTGCTCGATTTTGTTCAGAGAATGTAAGATTTATAATGTATGAAAACTTTTCTGTATCCATCTGGCGTGTAAGGAATATAATAGGCAATTTTTCTCCGTCATAAAATGTTGAAGATATGAAATATTTATAGCGATTAAATGTTAGAAAATATGGGTATAAAAAATATTTTTATCTGTAAAAAAAACTAGTTTTTTGTTCACCATTATCTTTATTTTTTAGTGTGTTCCTGATGATAGTATTGTGGTGCCAAAAATTTGTTTTTGTGTCTTATTTATAGAACCAGAGAAAGAACAAGAGTTGGGCTTACATTCCGCTTGCTATTTGTTTATAACAACACAGTACACTTTTGTGAAATTACTTTTAATACATGATTTAAAAAGAAATTAAAAAATAATTTTTAAATATTTTGGGTAAGATATTCTAAGTAAAATAAGTGCTTAAAAAATTAAGAAAATTATATTTTAGAATCAAGTTAGAAAATTTTAACTGTGCATGTTGGCGTGTATTATGAATCGATTTGTGCCAGACTTAATGGCATGCTTACAATGAAATAAAAAATAAAAAAAAAAACAAATATGGTTAAAATATTTTAGCAGGTTGCTAGAACGAATGCACCAATGAGGAAACTGGTGGAAATGATTTGTTCAGGCAGCAGAACTCACGAGATTCTGCAAATTCACCCTTTTTCCTTCGCCATCTGCCTATGTGATTGTTATTTCCTTTTTTCACTCTTTTTTTCCGCCCTCACCCCATTGATCACTCCTCGTAGTGTGTGTATTTCTGGCTTTACTCACCACGTACACATCAACTCACGGACTGCAGATCGATATTTTGTGTCAAGGTCATGTGCGTGCACTTCTCACTCTGGACAGATGATGCTTTCAAAACATGGCCGCGTGCTTTATTCAGTTTTCAAGGAATTAATGTTTTAGGAAATATTTTTTCCTAGATTGCTGTGTAGAATCCCGGTTGCCTGGGTCGTTTTTTATGTTAGTAACAGCAGTAGAATAAAGGCTACTGTGTTAAAATATTCGATCGCAACTTCTACATTTTGTGAATTATTTATCATGCTATTATGTTCAAAGGGTTTGAGATTAACTGTAGTCCTAAAATTTAATCGTGTTTGTATATTCCAAAATTTGCAATAAGCTTACAATTTTTCTTTGAAAATTTGAAAAATGAAGTGGAATAATTCGGTATCGATTGAAATATAAATTTTTTTTATTAAATCTTGAATTTTTCTTTTTTGATTTCAATTAAGTAAAATTTTTTCCCCGTTGAATACTTAAAAACTTGTAACTCTCTCGAAAATGCTTATAATTTGGGAATGAAAATCTCAGATAAAAAAACTTATGTGCCGTCATCGAACATTTTGTTTGTTTATTTGAATCTAAGATAGCTTTAGAGATATTAAAGAATGTATGAAATTTTGTTTGTGTGCATTCTTGAACTTTCTTTGGTGAAAAAATATTCATAAATTGCAATTTCTTTAATAAAAAAATGTTATTTTTACCTGTCACATTAGAACATCGATTGAATTTTATTCGATTGGGGAAAATATTCTAAATCATAACATTTTGCTTAGTTATTGAAATCCATCTGTGTGCTTAAGTGACAGAAGAGCTGGTTGTGTGTGATTAACAAAAATGTTTTAAATATATTTAATTATACTCATTTTTGCTTCTTATTTTGCTATTTTCCTATATTGATTTCTTCAATTGTTACAAAAAAAGGTTTAACGTCAATAATTATCATGTATAAATTTTTATTTTCTATTTCCTTGTTGTCTTTATAATTTTTAATGTGTCAGTGAAAATTTTGAGGACTGCTATATAAAGCAAAATTATTTGTGGAAAATTTACAACTTGTTATTATTGTGTGATATTAGCAAATATTCTTTTCATTTCACCTATCTAAATATTTATTATAAAGAAATATATACCGGAGGTAGTAAAAGCGAATTTCTTCGCGACTTTCTTTATAATATTCGTTTATGAAAAAGGAATATATTTTAGTCTTGGTAAATAACTGACAGTTTTATTTTAATTTTATTCTATTTCATTGAAATGTACACTATAGTGGATGTATGGATTATTTAACTAAAAGGTGATTAATCATGCTTTCTTTTATACTTAATGAATCATACAACTGTAGCTGCTTTCTTTAGACACTGTTCTCCTGAACAAGTCAATCTGTCGACAAAAGTACTCTGATAATGTCACATGATATACAGTTTTCATTATTTTGCTGAATTTAGTATCACCTTGCCTTTGAAATTAGGTATTAATTAAAAAAATTTTCCACGAAATAATTTCCTAATGGATAAATTAAATTAAATATTTTTCCCTCTAAGATATCTCGAAAGTAAAGAATGAATAGAAAATGAATAAAAAAATACTATAAATCAAAATTCCGTTTTTTATTATTTTATTTATTTTTTAAAGGAAGAGAACTATGTTTTGTGGTTTGTGAACCGTGTCGATTTGATGCTTGGCAAGTCTAGATGACTTTCCATTCTCATTTTTCAGAAACGTGAATTCCATTTGCTTGATATTTATTCTTAATATTATTCGAAGAAATATTTTAGCAAAATTTAGAACAAAAATAAACCTGGTTGAAAAGTTTTTATTTTTATATTGTTAACGTAGTATAAGTAAAGCCCATTTTTGATTTTAGGAAGTTTCTTTACCTGTTTTTTTTCTTTTTTTTTTTTTCATTATTATTATTATTATTATTGGCATATTATTTGTAGATATGAGATCTCCCCCATATAACATTTTTGATATTTCTTTAAAATGACCATTTGTGAAAATGCCACGTGACAAAAATTAAAAGGCGTGATGTGGAACGATATAAGATTATAAAGTTTTTTTTCCTGTAAATTTTTTTCAATGTAACCTTTTGAAATTTAAGATTTCATACCACTTTTATTTTAAAAGAACATTAGAAAAATGTTCAGGTAAAAAAACAGTTAAATTTCGTATTTAATCGGTTTTGCATTTTTTATAGTTTTTCTCTTATTTACCTTTATTTTATAATAAATGTTTTAATTCATCTTTTCTTTTATATATATATATATATATATATATATATATATATATATATATATATATATTAAAATATGTGTGTAAAAAATGTAATTATATGGTCTTAAGCCAGCAGAAAAGGAAACCTGTAGTTTAGCCAATATTCTTCAAGTTGTAAAAAACGCATAAAAACCCTGAATAGTGAAAAAAATTACTTTTCCAAGAGTACTGAAATCCCTGTAGACTTCAGTAACATTAGAGGGCTCAAAATGGCGGAGGATGAATCTTCGTAACTGTCGGTAACCCGGGAAAAATGACTAGAAAATAATGGAGGGAAAAAGACTGAGGGATAATCTTCGGACCACCTGTTCCCCTGAGGAAGTAAGATGTAGTTATAAATTTGGATGTGTACTCTCCCCACCCATATACTCATGCTTTGGCTGTTATCGGGACTGTAATGTAATTCAAATCAATGCAAGGGCCTTTTTAAAATGTATTTAAATTATTGAACAATGTTAAAACATTTTTTTATTGCTTAATTTCCTTGAAAATAGGAATAGTTACGATGTTAGCCAAATTGTGTAAAATTAATACTATGATTTTTCATTAAATAATCTTATTCACTTTGTTTCATATCGATCAAAATAATTAGATTTTACAAAATGAATTTTAAGTTTTCAGTCCCTGCCATAAATACCTAAATATTCCGCTAATTTTGTTGTGATATATGTTACTAAATTTAGCTGCAGTATTTTTCGGTTCAATACGCTACTATATAAGTAATTTAATGTAAGATGTCATTTATTTCACCTTACATTTGTGACCTCCAAAATTTTACATTACACCTTAGATTTCACCTTATTTAATTCAATTTTATTTTGGCATAGATTTTGGGGTTAAGATTTTATAACGCCTGAACGAATCACTATTTTGTAATTATTTTAAAAAGTTTTATTGCTAAAGAAATTTATATTTTTACAAAAGTATTTAATTGAATTATAACAAAAAATGTATTTTTTCTAAATATATTTTATTATTGTGTAATCACATCACTAAACACTGATATATTTAATGATCAAATTTGTGTTTAAGTTAGTAATTTTTTTTGATAAATATTTATATAAATTTTGTTCCAGAATAAATATTATTAATCAATCTGAAAGATAATAAATTGTAAGTAATTACATATAAAATTATGATGACTGTTTTATTAACTTGTTAATTTTTAACGAATCTTTTAATTATTAAAAGTTTTGCATTATAAATTTATAAGTATTTTAAAATCCACGAGAGATGTTTATCATTTCGTAGGTGGAATTAAAACATTTTATTGAATGAATTTTATAAAAGTAATATCTAATTTTGAAAATAGTGAAATTTAGTAATTTATGTTCTACTAATTTATTTTATTCTTTCTAATTGATCTATGTGGATTGAATATTTTTATTGCTGCCGTAATTTTTTGTTAAAATTAATATTTTTCTCTTTTTAAAAAAAAAATCTAAAATAATACCCTAAACTTTAATATTTTTTAGTTCTTCATCTGAGATAATCATCGATTTCGACACGAATATTTTCTTTTCTGTTTCGTTTGTTTCTTTTCTCTTCCTGTTCGTATTTAATTTCATTTCCAATTTTCGAGCTCAAATAAATAATTATTTTAGTTGAGAAACATGTAAAAAAGAATTTAGGGCTTAATTTTATTGGATTTTTTTATTGCATAATATTTCTTATTTTGTTACAATTTTAAGATTTTGAAATGTTACATTAGTTTTGTTTGGAAGATCTTTATTTTTTCCTTGAATATTTTAATAATGTAAACATTTTAGAACATTTTCTCAGAATTTCGCATTTTGTTTTGAAGTACGCTTTTAATTATATATTTTTAATTTTCGGGAGTAATTTTGTTTTGAGTTTGTTAAAAATAGTTTATCGGTTTTATATTCTTTCAATAGAAAAATTCATAACCTTCATTAATTTAAAAGAAAATCTGTTCATTTATTTGATTCGATTTTTTTTACTTTTTTTATTGGAAATTTTTAAATATATGCTTAAATTTGCTATAGAAGTATCAAATTTATTTAACAGTTGACTTGAAACTTAAAATTTTGTAATCGCTGGGGACTTATTGAATAAAGATAAAATTTTATGAAGGTCGTTTCAAAATATTTATATGTAAGTGATCTTGTAATAATCAAAATAAGGAAATACTTATTTATATGTGTACAGGGTTACTTATTAAAAAAACAATGAGCAACTTCCTAATTATTTTGATATACGTACAACCATTGACCCAAACAAGCATTCTTTCGCAGTTGAAACTTGTTAGTGCTCAGCGTACCTACAAAAGATTTTTTTGGGAAAAATGTTCTGCTCTAGAGATAGCTATGAAAGTGAATGTAGAAGACATTAAAACTGGTTGAATTTATATCCCGGATATTTGGATTGCATTTGTGCTTTTTTTATATCTCTTAATTCATATTAAATTTTTATAAAACATTTATGTCAGGATGTAGGTGTCACACAAATATTTATTTCAATATTTTTATTTTATTCAAGTATTTTAATTATATATATCCCCTGAATGATAGAAACTTTTCTGTTGTCGAGAATATTCTATGAGGTAAAAGAGCCTTAAGCTATATTAACTAATCTAGTGAACTGCAGGATTTTTTTTTTTTTATCTTTCTTTAGTTTTGTACCGAAGAAAGCGCACCTGGCTCTCAATATCTTTTTCTAGTTCGAAAATTCACGTGACGGTTGATTTTTCTTGCAAAGTGCGGCTGGTTGTGGAGAAGGATCTTCGTCATTCCTTCGCTAGACCATCTGCTCAGCACTGCAGCCAATCAGCTGACTCAGAAGACGTAAACTTTTTTTTATTTTTTGTTGACAAAAAAAATGGTGGTCTTTGTCTCCTTTCTACCCACCGTACCTTCCGTGCCTACGTGCGAAGCTACGAACCTAGCATGGCGGAGGTTGAATTTTCCGAAGTCTTTTGTATTTTGATTGAAGCTGAGGTCTAAATTCTTGGCTGCTTATCTCTGTTTTTGGCGACTAACATTTACAAAACGATCGATCGGAATAGAAGATACAATTCACTGCCCTTTACTATTTTTTTTTTGTAATGAATACGAACGCTGGGATAGCCTGACACCACTAATGATGGTGACTCATCTCGGCCTTTGTTATGCATATCCTCCTATCGCGAGGGGCTCCTTTTTTAGAGCTTTGTTTAAGCTGCAATAAATAAAGTTCTCAAATCTAGTAATTTTAGACGAGGATTGGTCATGTATAAGTGTTTCCTTTTATATATTTTGCTTCTTAGAGTGTTTTATTAATATCAAATGTAATGTTGGTTATCTATGTACTTGTACATGTAGTTTTGTTCATTTTTATTATATTTTTCCAGCAGTTTTTTTTAAAGTGTTATAAATATAATATTTGATATTTTATAAATAGGTAAAAAAAACGTTCGACAGTTATGTCATAATACAAAAATCGTCTGCCACACATCTACCTAGAAAATATTAATTACTTCATACTCAATGTACATTAGGATTAATATATTTTAGATTTCTTTTATGAAAATTAAAAGTTCAATAATTATTATTTTTTCCTTTTCTTATATATATAATCCAGGATCAATTAACGCTTCTAGTGATAGTATCGCTTTCTAGATGTAATCATTCGGTTTACTTCACTGTTATTCCCTAGTCATAATAATCTTAATCTCTGTTTGATGGGTATAAATTATATTTTTTTATTCTTTGGTGGGGAACTAACTCCTCCGTGTTTGCTCACAGATGGCGATGTATATCAGTTAATAAATGTTGAGTTATTGTCTTTGTTGTGAACGTCTAGCATATTTTTTTATAAGCTTCTCCAGTCAGAAGCAGGTGATACTTCTGAAATTATGATTTGCTTCTGGCAAATATTTCGTAGGTAAGTGGCCGAGTAATGTTGTTCATTTCCGCGAGTAAATTGTATGTATACCTTTCCCTGCAGGTGGGAGAAATCAGTTGAAACAAAAAGCATATTTAATCGACGCTGGCAAATTTCATGTTAAATGAATTACTATTTATGGTAATTTATAAGTTTATACTCCTTATATATATCTTCTCTTTTAGCTGTATAATTGTTTGTGACCTGAAGATGATCAGCTTGCATGATTGTACTTCGCTGTGTTTGTTTCTATTCCGAATGTAACGTTTGATTGCTTTAAGTTGACTGTAATATCTTAACAAAAATTACATTTCTATAATAAAATAATTTATATATATTTTTTTAGTATATCCATGTGGAAAAACGTCATTCGATTCTAATTCAATTAAAATATTTTATTATTAATTAACATACAAGTTAAAGTGAATTAAATTTATTGTTATTGTTATTGATAGCATATGTTATCTATTTTATCTGATAACTAGGTTTCATCTTCAAATTTATGGTGTGAGTATGATTGTGATCAAGTACGTGAAGTAATTTTTTAAATGATTTTCCAGTCGCTTATCAGAACATGGTTCTTTGAACAAAATAGTGTAGAAATATCGATGATGCTGAAATTTTTCAGATTATTTCACTCTTTGAAAAATAAGAGTAGATAGCGGAATTGGAGTTAAACGTACAAATACGACAAATATATATATTTGTATATATATTTATTTTAGAATTTTGTATCATGGGGATACATTCGATTGTTTTTAATGAATGAATTAAATTCAAAAATGATTCTAAGAAAAATATTAAATGTAAGGTTTTTTTTTTTTTTTTTTTTTAACTATGTCACTAATGTGAAATTAATTGGTCGTATTTTTTCAGTCACAGATTTTTTTTAAGTCATCTAATGGCTATGATATATATATAAATTGGCTTTCCACGTTTGTGTCTTTGGAACTTGTATAATTTTTTTCGCTCTTATTTTTTGAATTGCTATTTCGATATTTCATTGTGATCATGTTGTGTATATAGATAATAATAAAATTAGAAAGGGAAGATAAGTTCACTTTGCCTTTGAAATTTTATTTTTATAATGTTTAATTTAATTGATTGCATTGAAAACCATAAGAAATAATTTAAACCATAACCATGTTGATTACAAAGTGTGGATGTGAATTAGGACTCATCTCCAATTTTATTATTAATAAGTGTTATTATTCTCCCCTCTTATTTTATTATTTATTAAAAATAAATTGTTTGTGCTTCTTTTATTCACATGTGTTTGGGGTTGCCATTCTCTTTTAGGCATATTTACATCTTTATTTATTTAAGACTTTTTTACTTTTGAGCATTCTTTTGTTTCCGCGATTAAGAGTTATTCCGTTGTCTTTCGAAAATAATACTGACTTATGATCTTATATGTAGAGTAGGATCGCGAAAGACCTCTATTGTTTTAAGCTTGTTTCTGTCTCCCTCTGTATGCCATTAAATTACCGACGGAAGAATTTCCCTGATACAATTGAATACATTTTCCTCTTGTTTAGAGGTCTTTTGCACTAGGGGAGAAAACGAATTACCATAGCTTATGGCGTTATAAGATACAGAATGAATTTAAATCACTCTAATAGGGAAACTCTCAATTCCTCTTGTTCACTGATTAAATTGCTTAATTGACAGTCGATTTTCTTTTTACCATTCAAAAGTAAGAATGTCTTCACTAATTTTTATCTACTGATTGAAAGAATAATATAAAAGGAGAATGTCTCAAACTAAAATCTTTTTCGTTGTTATTTCGCTTCTCAAATTGAAATACTTTAAATTGTGCTTTTTTCTTAAATTGTTCAATTATAATTACTTTTTCTGGTGTTTGAATTTTTATCGAACGCAAGTGATCGAAAAATAGTTATGATAACATTTCTCGATCACTTGCGTTCGAAAAAAAAGCACAAATTAAATTGCCATTTAATTTGTGCTTTTTTTTATCTTAATCAAACAATTCAAATGCTTATTTTATTTAATACGACTGGTTTGCTTAATAGAAATCAAGATAGAAATTTGGATATAACGCGAGGAATTATGTGTTTACATTTGTCTTAATTTAATTTACGTTGAACTGATTTATACAACAAATAGGAAATTCTTCAGTTTCACAATGTTCTAATGATTTCAATTGGTATCACTTAAAAAAAAAGTTATAATTGCTTTCTCCTGCAATATTAAGAAGTAACTATTGAGTGTAATTATATTGACAATCGATTTTTCCATGCAAATACACTTTTTATTGGTAATCAACTGTAATTTTTTTATTAGATTTCTATAATTTTTATTTAAACTAATAGAACTTTTTTTTTTGTTTGAACTTGATATTGCATTGTTAATAATATTTAGGACGTTCCCACGCTTTCTTTTTTCGTAATTCTTACGTAATATCGTAGTGTTATTTTGTGCTATCAAAAATGTTTCTACTTCCGTTTTGATATAAAGATGTTTGATGCTGACTTTATGGCTTTTTTGCACATTATATCATTGTTTACAAAATATTCCTGTTGTCTTTATTAAAAATATTGCTTGAAGAAAATAGATCTTTGGTTTGGATATTTTTACTTCCGTTGTCAAGCTTGCTTTGTGTATATGTAGTTGATCTATGATTAATTATGACTTACAGAATATCTGTATCGTTAAGTATGTGTCATTCAAATTGATACAACATATACAAATAGCTAATACAACAATGATCTCTCTTTTGATATTTTTTGCCTGCAGTATTATTTTTTTTTATCTAAAATATATTTTCAAACAAAAGCTGTACATTAATTAATTACAAAATATCCCCCGTGTAGTGGGAAGAAAGTTACTGAAAATATCTGGTACTTGCTAAAGTTAATCATCACTTGATTCCTTTCTGCTATCTTTAAGTGTATTTATTTTTGTGACCTTCCTTTACTTTTCTTAGTTCATACTCGTGTTGATATGTTTGTGTTTATCTCTTTCGCGGAATTGATAAAAAAAAGAGCGATGAAGATTTTATTTTTGATAATAGATTGTCATTTTTTACTTCGAGTGATTATTTATCAACAATACTCTTTTATAAGCATAAAACATAAATTTTTTATGTTTTGTGTTTTAAACAAAATAAAAATATTTAATTAATTATTCACCAGTAAATTTGTTTTATCTTATAAAAAAGGTAGATTTCTTAAACGTTTTTACCAAGAATTTAAATACATCGTGATAAAATTTTTTTCTTAATGTTAGTAAGTTTATTCAATTAACTTATATATATTTATTTCAGTATAATTTTATTTTTTATTCATGTAATAATTTGTGCGAGTACACATTCTTATTTTTTTTAAAATACGTATTCGTGAATTTCATAACTTTTTTTATTTGAGAAACAAATTTTATCTTTTTCCTTTTTTCTCATTTGGGACTTTGAATTATAATTATTGTTAAGATAAATTATGTGTTATCGGCTTAGGAACTGTGGTGCTTAAACTTATGTTATTGGACAATTGCGTTTCTTAGCTTGCAAAATATTTTAGTTATTGAATAGTTAAAAAGCATAAATGGTATTGAGATTGTATAGAAAAGACATATCTCACTTTTTAGAATGTGTTCCCGGGAGCTCAAAAAATAGTGAAACTAGGAACTAAATGACCGATAGACAATGAGTGACCTACTTTCATTGAGGAAGAAATCATTTTATAAATTATGCTGCTTCTTCATCGTCATCGGGATAATAAACTTGCAGACAAACTTCTTTCTCTCATTCTTATTACTACGTTTCATGCTACGAATAAAAGACGAAGCACTCTTTTTATCAAATAATTCTATCTACTTTTAGAATTTATCGTATCGTTTAATAAATTTTTTAACTTTCCAGTTTTAACTTGTGTTCCAGTGAAAAAAAAAAGGGAAACTCATGCTGAGGCCAATGAACTATAAAACTTAAGTGACGAAACTAATCTTATCTAAATTGCGTTGTATATTTTTGCATATTTTTATTTATGTTAGTGTGGGAAATTTCCTCGCATTAAATGGAATTTTAACGCATTAAATGGAATTTCATTTAAAATAAGGAAGTTTAAACGTACTTTATTTAAGTTAAAATAAAAAGTTTTGTTTGTAGAATACTGCTTCTGTGTAATTTGTTTTGTTTCATATTTTTTATACCTTTCTGACCATTTTCCTAAAATGATGCAATATTAAAATCAATTAAATGTTTTTCCAAATATTCATTTATTTATTTATTTTTTTTCGTTTTTAAACAAGCTGTGAACATGCTATTTTTTTTTTAACTGCGAGTATAAATTTTTATAACTTCGTTTATTATAAAATTGTTCTCCAACTATTTCTAATTACAATTTCCTCTTAATAATAAATTAAAGCATTTATTAATAAATTATTTTCTTGTGCGAAAAAAAACAAAGTTTAAAGTTATAATGTCGAATTAATATTCTTAAAAATATAGTATTTTTCCTCCTTTATTCGTATCAGTTATAAAATGTTAAATTTTTTCCAATTTGTTCGGGTTTAAATATGTAATTAACTGGAAAACTTCCTTTAAATTAAAAATTCATAATCTATGTTAATGTGAAACATGAATTATTGATGGAAGTGATGAATTTATTTACATACAATTAGTTACCTACATTTGTTTAGTTACCATTAATTTGTTTTGTTACTTTTGCACAATTATTCCTTTGAAAATTTAACAAAAGGAAATATTTTAAGAACATTTTAACTAGGACCAGAGTAGATTTCGTTTTTTTTTATCAGTTGTTTGTATGGAAAAAAAATTCAATTTTATCGGACAGCGTTTTGTTTTTACAGTTTGTTGATAATACATTGTATTTAGGCGATAATAAAATTCTAAATATACCATCGCGATCTTGTGAGAGATTTCAACTACAATTTGCAATCCTGGCAGTTTAATGTAGGTCAAGTTCGTGTGCAATTTCATTTTCTGTATTGTTTATTGTGGTTTTATTTTAACTCTAATATGTAATCTACTTGGAATTCGAAGCTTCACGTTCTTGATTTTCCCCTATACCGTTCCGGATTATTGTCTTAGTTACAACTTATTTATTGTTTTGGCTACTGATTTATAAAATAATTGATAATCTACTTTGCATTTGTCATATTTTCTCTTCGAATTTTAACTTTTTGATATCATATTACATTACCCTTTTGAAGCAAACTGGGAAATGTTTTTAAAGTGATAGTTTTTTTCTGATGTGTATGAGATTAAAATGAAGTTCATCATTTTATTGATGATTTTTTTATATTATTGACGAATTGTTATCACCTTTGTTGCCATTTTTATTTTTTAATTTGTTTGCATAAAACATATTAAAAAGAGAAAAATTGCCTTGTGAAACTGCAACTTCTATTAAAAAGGAATTATCTTACGCAAGTTCATGTAAAATTTGTATGTGGATGCTTTTGTTTTAAATTAAGACTCATTTAAACCCCGTTTGAATTAATTTTTTCTCATTATTTATTCCTGTTAAATACTTTTATTCTCCTGAACATTATCATAATAACATTTTGTTAATTTAACATTAAAAATACATTATACTTGTTTCTTGAGAATTCTGAAAATCTCGTTTCGGTGTTCAGAGACTACTTTCGGATTTTTGTTAATATGAGAATAAATTAAATTAGATAATTAAATCAAATAAGATACAAAATATACTGCTGTGAGATTGCAGATCCTTAGAGTTTCAGAAAAGGTAAAGTGGTCATTCTGATTTAAAGTTTACATTTAAATTGAATATTTTTACTGTATTTGTTTAATGTAAGAAATTTTGCCATTGGAAACTAATCTATATAATCATGTGCATTACACATCAATAAATGTATGGAGACTAATTTATTAGCGTACTTCAAAATGTCAAAAAGATAATTAATATTTCATCAACAATGATGAAAGAAATGTAAGAATTTTTGTTATTCTATCCATAATAAAGACAATGATACATAATTTACTAATTCGTATGAAGTATCGTATTTCTCAATATTTTTAGTTATATTTTTATTAGAATACAGTATTTGTGGTTTACCAAAAGTATTAATAGTTTGTTAAATTATTTTTAAGGTTTATTTAAATTGCTAATATGTAAGTTTTGAAGTTGATTTGTAAGGAATAAATGCTCTTTAATGGTTGTGTTGTACTGAATAAACGAAATTTGTTCACGCCAATGAGACTACTAAAATTATATCCGTGACTAAAATAGTTTCATTAAATGATCTTTTATTTGTGTGAGTGACTCAGGACTTTTTTAATGATTTGACCTATATTTTAAGGTAGAAAATTTATGCTTACTATTATTTCAACTTAATTACTTGAATATTATTTTTGTGCTGGTACATTACTACGACACTAATAATTAACAAATGTTAGGTTAGCTCTTTGTGTAATAGTTAAAGAAGCTTACCTTGACATGCTATTATTTGTACGCAGCATTTAATACAGTTGTTTACGTTTGCATCGATGACTGAGGAGTAAAATATTTTGTTGTCCTTGTAAAAGTCGCTTTTTTTAAAAACTAATTCAAAAACATAGATATGCGTATATAAAAATGATTTATTGAAAATAATAAACACTTCCTTGTCTCACATCATTTTCTTACAAAGATAGAAGCGTTTCGGTTCTGTTTATCACGGGTTATTTTTCTCATTTTATGCCTCACCTTAACTACTTTTTTAATTGGTATGATATTACAAATTTTCCTGAATATTTTTAGATATTGTGTTTGTTTTTCGCACATATTTCTTAAATTAGATCGTAAAATTTCTTGATGCTGCTTATATTGTGCGAAACAGTCATTTTCACTTTAGTTGTTTGTATTTAAATGGCACTCTTATCGACGATTTCTTTTGAGAAAGTCATTCTTTTCTTTCGAAATAGAACACTCTTCCAAGGATAAATCATTTTAATGATCCTCGGTTTCGGAATTTTCATTTGTGTTATGCATTTTCTGTTTGATGGATAGTGTTATGCACTTATGTTTTCTATTATCTCAACCAATCATTTTAAATGAGCATGTTTAATAATGCATAAATTATATGTTTTTCCGTGTGTCATGTGACTTATATTTCCTTTTACTCTAATTGTTATTTTTCTTCATCATGTAAGAACTTTTGTGTTTTTTCTTTAAATTAAAAATAAACTGCTTAAAATTTGTATATCACTGAGAAGTTTTTTAAATTATTAAATAATTACTAATGTATAGTCTAAGTGACTATTACACAAATTTTATTTTGTTTGAAGTCATGTTTATTTATTTAAATTAGGGAACAATTTGCGAAAACTGCCTTTTATATATTTTTCTTTATCATAAGATTTATTATCTTGTATTCTTGTGCGTTGCAAAAAAACATATATATTTGTCCAACCTTATTATGGATAAAAAATTATTATATTTATTAATGTTTTTATTGTTTTATTCATTTGTTTATATCGAAAAGGAACATGAATGCTCTTTAAATTAAAAATAAATTTGTAACAAAAAAGTATATTTATAGTGTTTTATGTATTTCCCCAAATACAGTTTATTAATTTATAATATATGAATTAGTCTCTAATCTTATATTGTTTATAAAATTAAAGGGAAAGTTTCCAAGTTGGATATAAATTGAAATTTAGTATTTATGGGTGAACACTTGATAGTTTCTATTTATTTATAAATTATTGCTTCATTATTACTGCTGATATTGTAAATTATTTTGACTAAGGACTACAAAAGAACTTTAACAAGAACTCGGAAATTCTAATTTCCGTATTGATTTACTTCTTTGAAGATAATATTTAATATAAAAGACAAAAGCTGTGTTATAAAAACTACATGAACGCAATGTTGACATTTAATTTCAGGGTAATACGCACAATAAATAACATCCGCAATAGCAATGCGTTGTGGAAGAGACACAACATTGGTTTTTGTTTACAAGTAGTCTCCTTTTATCGTTTCTAATTATAAGTTTAATAATCTGTTACCACATATAAGATTATTGAGCAATAATTCTTACTTAGTTTTGGTTTTTATGACTTCAGACAGTATTGATAATCTTCAGTTTACTCAGCCCGCGAAAAGTTATTTGTAATGAAAATGTCATGCAACTTTTAATCTTGATTATAAAATCTCTAGAAGACTTAGTTCTTTAACCAAGTAGTTCTATTTTTTTATTTTGAGATGTCTTCTTTTTACTATGATGGATATCTATATTATTCCAATTTCACTTAATGGATGTGTATCTATAATTAATCACCAGTTTTAGTTTTTCTTCCACCATGGAGTTTAATTGCTCTTAAAAAGTTATTATTACATAATTTCTAGCTTTTTTTTAAAAGCTATGATCATGAATTTAATAAAACTGAAAAGATAATGAGATTTCAACTTCTATTTTTCACTGAAAATTTAAACTTCTAATTAGTTTTCGATATTCTATATCCCGAAAGTAGCAGTGAAAAGTCATTACTTTTCGATTTTTCTGTGCATGATTGGTTATTCTCATCTATCGCTTATTCTACTCAATTTCCCATTTAATTTAAATTTTTTAAGTATCATTTATCGATGTTGCCGATCAATAACATTTTGTTAATAGTTCCGTGAAACTAATCATCCCATCTTCGTACCAAATAGAGGCACTAGTTTATTTTCAGCAAGATTAATGTAGCCCAATCTTTCTTTTCATTTTACCCTGAATTTGGCGATTTTCCCTATTCTTGCAACAACCCCTGTCGGCGAGAAAACGGGGATTTTGCTCATTGCCTTTCCTCATCGTAGAGTGCTTACAAATTCTGCCTTCATACATTCTCGCATACATGTATTATCAAGGGTTTTCATTGGATTTCGTGGGATCGATAAAGCACTTAAAAGATAGCCAAAATCAGCGGCTCCCTAGTATTGAAAGGTGTTAGGTAAGCATAATTGAAGGCAGGATGTTGAGGGGTTTTCGAAAGTAGGGAGGGGTGATTGAAGTCTAGCTTCACAAACTGAATGGTGGCTGAATAGTCTGTAAGGTTACCCTTGGCGGTCTTTGCATGAAGGAAAACTTTTAATAAGTTGAAAGTCGTACATTTTTTTTCAATAAATTTTAGATTTTATCAAATAACATACTGACATTTTACTATAATGAATTCTTTTCTAGATGTATTTTGTAATGTTTTCAATATATTGATTCAATACTCTAAAACATTCTACTGTTTTTGCTGTACACTGTTTTGAAGGGAATTATTCTATGTATTATCTTGCCATGAAACATTTTAATCATTTATGTACTTTAAAGTTCCAATTTTGCTTTGTCAATTTTGCTCCAGTTTCTAGAGCGGAAAAATCTAATACAGGGGAAAACAATTAACTGATTGGGAGAATTTACTTTTTTTGATGATTAGTCACCTTATTCGCTAAGGATTGTTACGAAATATTTAAAAATTCAGTATTGTACCCAAAAATTATTATTATTATTATTTTTTTTACTTTTTATCAATACTTTTTTATTAAAATATTAGTCAGTTAGTTAAAATATAGTGAAAATTAGAAATTGAACAAATTAAAAATAAAGAAAAACATATATATATATTTATTTTTGGCTTGTTGAGTGGTCAATACAAAAAAAAAAAAAAAAAAAAAACTTATGTACCGGTTTGGTATGTGATGAAATTTTTCTTTATTGAGGTAACCCATTATGTACATATAAATGCTTCATTTGCCAATCGATTAATTTCATAAAACAAGAAATTGAGAAAAAAGATAAAGTATATTATGTATTTTAAGATTATAACGTTAGTTGTATTATTTGTGTGTGTTTTTGGTCGTGTTAATTCTTACTATAAGTTGAATTTGTGCTGAATATATGCAGTTATATATTATTTCCAGCTTTGGAATTAAAATTTAATAAAATTCAGAAAGTAGAGTTAATCAATTCTGCAAATGAACCAATAAATGTCTTATAACCATTATTTAAAAATCTTTATTCTGATAATTTTTGGCTATTAATTCTTTTTAGATATTTATGTTAACTATTCAAAGTTATTATATGATAATTTTTGGTTATAAAAAAAAAAAAACTTCGGTTTTTAATGAAATAGTTGTGATAATAGGATAATTCAATAACCGAAGGGCAAGTAGCAACTATTAATTTGAAGTAGTAATCAAATTATTTCTTTCCTTATTGCAATTTCACTGAACTCAATTTGGCCGTTTATTTGAAGTCAGCAGATCCTTTGCGGTGACAGTGGAGTGACGCGTTTTTAAGTCTTTCGCGTCCAGCTTTTGCCACCTGCTCATACAGCTGACGCATCAGCTGACTACTTTTCCCCCGGGGAGAGGGGAAAGCGAAGATTAGACGGGAGTAGAATCACTTATTCACAGCATTACTGCTTCATTTTTTTTTTACTCTATTCTCTTTCCTTTTATCAACTCGAAATTAAATTTATTATCTTCCGTTTTTTCCATTCGCTGTGTCCTCTTCCTGCAGTCTTCAATTGATGGTGACCCTAAAATTGTTCGCAAACGGACCGCGTGATTTTTTTTTTTTTGCCGCTGATATAATTTCCTTCAAAAAAAAAAAAAAAAAAAAGAATTATGTTCAATTTTTCTTTGCACCGTAATGCATAATCATATATTAATTTTTAACTGTCCCTTACTTTAGAAAAATATGTAATGTTTTAGAAGAATTTTTTGTAAGTGACAAATAATGGCTAATAAAAATTTTACGAATTTTTATTTATTACATTCTGTAGTGTTAGTATTGAGACTCTCTTATTTAAATGTAACAGTTACTCTTTCATGAAATGAATTATTTAATTATTTTGATTGTTTTTTCCATCACTTTCATGTTATGTGGCAAGTTCTTACTCAAAGATTTAATATAAAAAAGACTTATAGTTTTAATTTAAAATTTACCACACAGTAAAAAGAAACAACTCTTACACTCGTTAAGTATATCTTATTTCGTGCAATGATTATAGCGATTGTAAATAAGTAGGAATTTTTATAATTAATTTTTTTCTTTTTTTATGATAACTTTTCCTAAAATTATGTATTCATAAGAAAAGTAGTTGTTTTAAGCTAATCACAATTCACAAATCAAAATTCATTGTTTCAAGTCGACATGAATATACAGTTGTAAAAAGAGAGAGTTTTAAGAAATAAAATCTCATCGTGGATTCTTATTTTCAAAATCTCTTTTTTTAAGAAAATGTTTTTGTATTTCGTCTCTTATGAAATCGTAATTGTGCTTCCGAAATTCATGCACGTTATCCTCAATTGTATAACTACAACCCTTTTTGATTTTGCCAATATTTATTTAGATTTTAAAGAATATTCTCAGAGTCCGAGTTTTGTAAAATATTTTTTTTTGTTTCATTATTGTATATTGGAGTTTTATTTGATAGAATGATAGTTTATAATTAAGAGGTAAATATCCTACGCATGAAATACACAATTTAATTATTCTCTGCCCTCTTTAAATTTAATAAAAAAATGCTTTAAATTTTATTATTTATGTTTGATCTTTATTATCGTATATTTTAAAATAGAAATAAGTGAATATGGATTCTTTCGACTGAATGAAAGCCTTTTTAAAGGTATATGTACTATCTATACGAACAAAAAAGAATTTAAAATCCAATTTATATCATCCTAATTTTACTGTTAGTATTGTACTTTGTTGAAAATATTGTTTATTAATTATTATAGACATGAAGGGAACAATTTCCCTTAATAGGTATAGTATTTGGAGTACTATATAAAAAATACTATTTTTTCTTAAAAAAATTCAGTTTTTTTATTTTATTAAAATAAGCTTACTGCTATTTTAAATAAATCATAATTATTCTGTAATAGTAATGAAATTTCTAACTGCTCAGTAAACGTTTAATTAAAATTTATTGTAGAAATTTTTTCAATGTGAGATTAATGCGCATTAACTTCTTAAAATTTAATGTTATTTAAAATCAATGTGTTAATCATGATTTCGGGAATAGATAGTACTATTTTTTAAAATTAGAACGATCTCGTTTACTTTTTTTTGAACGTTTTGAGTGAAATTAGTCTTTTTAAAATATTAGCCACTATTTTTCTAACTAGTGTATGTATTTATCTTCCCCTTCAGTAATATATATATATATATATATATGTGTGTGTGTGTGTGTGTGTGTTGTGTTTTACTGGAGGTATATATATAATATAATATACATTCTCTTTCTCATAATCTTTTTCTTAAAATAGCAGATGAAGATAATGTCAAAACAATTGTCTCGATTTAAAGAATTTTCTTTTTAAGCATCTCTTAATTGTACACGTTAAAAGGTAAGATAATTAAGTTTTCTTTCCTCCAAAATAGCTAGTGAAGAAAGTAGATACGATTAGATATCGTCTGGAGCTACCACAATAACTTAAAGTTTCTCTTTATTAGGAAGCTACGTTGTATGTTTCCGGAAAAAGGAATAAGATTTAAAAAAAATTGAATAAGAATAATATGTCTATTTTTATGATTCTATGGTTTAAAAAAAATTGAATAAGAATAATATGTCTATTTTTATGATTCTATGGTTTAATCAGATCCTTCTAGTCATTATGATCCAAAATGATCTGTTCCATAGAACCATCTGCCTCGTGTAGAAATGGATATGGGGTATTCTCTTTTGAACCGTAAATAATAAGGCTTTGTTATCTAGAGATTTTTAATACGTAGTTGATGAAGAAAAATTTATACAATTGGTCTTTTATTTGGTTGAAGCAGATGGTTTGGTTCCAATTATTTTTTCCCTAATGGATTTGTAATATGAAATTATTATTCATGTTTTAAGAGGAAACAGTGAATCTTAAATATATTAATATCCTCATTATATGCGTCAGAAGTAATTCTAGGAGAATATTTTTCTTCGTAACGATGTCACCTGCTGTTTATCTAATATTTTTATTCGAGTCTGAGTTAGAAAATATGCTATTTTCAGACTCATGAATGGTTTCCTGAAAATATGTTATTTTCAGGAAAAATAATTTCAATAACATTCATATTACCGCAATAGGATCTGTTGCAGTAATTAGATTTTGAATTTATTTTATACTTGGATTATATTCATTGTGTTAAAGATTGTGATCTGTAATGAAGTTTAAAATAGATTGCCTGAATTGAAATTTGATTAAAATTTAGTACTTTTATAAAATTATAGTATTTTTATAATATTATACTATTTTTGTAAAATTATTTTTAGAGCTGCAAAATCTGCCTATTAGCTGGATCCTCGTTTTTTGATAATTTTTTATAGCTTCTAACAATTTTTTCCCAATTTTTTATTTTTTATTTAAGAAGCATTTTTTCGAATTTCAATTCAGCCTCAATTCATTTTGATTATTTAAATTCATTGATTTTTTAATGAGCATATTGTCCATTTTTCAGTCATTTTTCTAAGTTTAATTTTGAATTCAGATACCTTTGAAAAATTAAGATTTATTTATATCTATGATTTGTCAGACTAAAATTTTACTATAATGACAAACTAATTCTACTATGATACTCTTCATGACTATATAATAATGCAATCTGTCTGCTGATTATTAGAGATAAGTGATTATTTAAATTATGTATTTTCTGGTACGTTTTATGTGCTATTGCTGGAAAAAATAATTCTGTTTTATAATCTTTAAATAATCTTCGGAAGATAAATTGGCATAATTTTATCTTCTGTTCAGTTTTGTTATTTAAAAAATTACAATTAACAGTTTATTTAAAAAAAGCTACATTTGTGGAAAATTATATTGAAATAGTTCTATGACTTGAAATACTTTTATGTTGCATCAAAAATTAATAACTGTTTATAAGAGTACTTTTTTAAAAGTCTAAATTTGAATGTGCTTTTCTTTTAATCATCCAAAGTTTACTAAAATAATTAACTTGCTCATGTTCAAGAGAGAATTATTTTGACTTCTAATTATCAAAATATGAATGAATGAAAATTGGTTTTAATATGTGTAAACAAATATAGAAATTCCAGCAAATTTTTAAGTTTAAATCCATGCATACTACAATTAGAACAATTTACTGTTACATGCTTTCTGCTGATATAATTTTGCTATAGTTAAATATTTCAAAATTTGTAATAAACTAAAATTATGAAAAAATATTATTTCTTTAATAAAAACGTATCTTATTTTTGATGTTTTGGCATTTTTGTTGTATCTCACGATTTTGACCAAAATCATAATTTTAAATCATCGCTTGAGCTTTATCTACTATTTAAATTTGTATAAAGATGTTTGACCTCGACTTGTTAAGCTACATTTCTTTTATTGTCATGATTACTCTAGTTCATTCAAAGTTTGTCTTTCTTGTTAATGTCGTGACATTTTACAATAAAATGCCATTTAACATACTTGATGTTCCAGAGCGATTATCTGTTCTAAGGCTCCATCTATTAAGATTTTACCCAAAAATGCACTTGTTACATAACTTTGTATTTAGTATAAAAATATGAATAAAGTGTTGGTTTGGGATTTTTCTTAACCTAATCCGAAGTATAAAACGAGTTTTTATTTTACATCTGTAAAATTTTCATATTGGACAACGTAAAACTATTAAAATAAAATGTAATTGAATTAAATAGAAACATTTAACGTTAAAGGTAGTGAAATGAATAAGCATTTAACATGCTTACTCATTTCACTACCTTTAACTACTTACTGATTTCTTATACTTGATTTATTGAGTATGAATTGCACGATTTGAAAGTGAAAATGTTTAAGGTAAATCGGACATTTCATATTCTAATGATTTAGTATGTTAAAAATATTTTATTTAATTATTAGAATAAATTTTTTAATATCTATAAAAGCTATTTTCAGATTTAGCATTGATTTCATATTCTGAAAGTTTTTTGGAGGAGTCTTAACACTTAATTCTCTAATATTTCAAACAATGTTAAGCTTATTTATATTTGCAACGAAATGCGTTGTACAAGGAAAAATGAAACTCTTCACCTCCAATCCAGAAAGTATTTAGTTTTTTTTTTTTTTTTTTTTTTTTTTAAATTTTATTTAAATAGTGCATTTTTATTAAATATTGGTAACATGGTTTCTTATGTAAGCTGTTATCCATCAATATATCATTTCGCTTCATTTACAACGAAATAAATCTTTCACAAGAGCATATTTAATTGGTGTTAGTTTCAAGGTGAAAAACTCCCAGGTTTCTCCCTTGGGATGCTGTATCAATCCACCACCTCATGAAGATGTTACGAAAGAATATGACACTCATTGAATTTTTTCCACCGTTCTCATCGTTAAATCCGTCAGCGCTGCTCTCTATATGGGGTTTTATTTATTTCTCTTACAAAAATTTGGTTTCATTATCTTACGCAACGCGAAGTGTGATTTGCGCCCTTGTGGTAAATCAGTGGTCTGATTGTATTAGAATGCTATTGCAATAAAATCCCATCTCCTCTTGAGATTTGTTACTTTTCTAGAAGTTAACAGAAATATGAGTAATTAGAATTGCGTTAAATTGAGGCATTGGGTGGTATGTTTATATATTTCGGTTGCTGAAAGTGGGTGATGAGGAAAGAAAATCCAGGTCAATTATGTATTTTAATTTGGGGTAATTCAAAATGAGCAAAATTCTTGTTTTTGTAAAATCACTCCAGGCTGATTTAGCAATCTATTTTGTTATCATTGATTTTTTTCAGTTGATGATTAGTGTGAAATTTCAGATATGTCTTCGAAGTTTCAAATTGCACAACTTTTCTGTTTTTTTTTTAATTCTTATATAGAGCAAAAAAACTAATTAGTTTTTAGTAATTATAATGTTGTTAGTTTCGTAATATTAAAGTTTTAGGTAAAAAGATTAATGAGTTTATTTATTTAATTTTTTGTTTATTATAATTTGGCTTAAAAATGACACCTATCTTTGGATTGAAATACTCGACCTTGCGACTTTTGAGTAAGATAGTAATGATAAAACATTTTTGTTTTGTTTTGTGATAAGCGCGTATAGAGTTCTTCAGTTTTATGTTAATGAAATTTGCGGATACGAAATCTTGCCTATGTAAAGTCTCTCTGCTTTTATGCTATAAGAACAACAAAAAATCCCTGATTAATGTTCTGTGTTGTGAGTAGAAATCATTTAAGACGAGCATTATTAAACTAAAGAGTCATTATTATACAGATTAGAAAATAACGAAGATTTTTTTGCTGAAGTATAAATAAATAAATATATATATTAACATTTTAAATATATAATCTTAGGACCCAGTCCCGCGACTAATCATGCGGATTATTATTTGCTCCATACGCAAACACTTTAGTCATGATTATCTGGATTTTAATTGTTGGGCTTTAGATTTATCTGTTTTAGTAATGAATGAATTATCTTTTTTAACACAAATTTATTGGCCGCTTACTCTGTCTAGTGGTCAGCGTGCCTTTCTGTGGATAGGGAGGTCTGGGTTTGAATCCCGGTTCGGGCATGGATGTACTTTCTCCCTCTCATGTCTTTGTATTTCCTTGTATGAATGGTTGCCTACCCTATATAAATGGGTACCTATGGCATGTGTGTACTGAGAAAATCGGACTCAAAAATAAATAACACAAATTTATTAAAAATTGATATGTAATTTATACTCAAATGTTTAGTCTCAAGAATTTTTATTTTATAAAGTACTTCTAAAGCAAATTATTAATTTCCATGAATATCTTGCGTATTTATTACATCTCTCACAGTATAAGTAATAAGATAAAATTGTAATGGAAGGTACAGTTTATATACAATCTCAAAAAAATACTTGTATGTTTTTCAGAAAGATTTAGTTTCGATTATGAATATATCTGAGAAGGCATAAGGTGAACCATACATTACTAATCCTAGTCTGAATTAGGGACAAATTGAAGAATAACTCTTGTAATTTTTAAACCGAAAAAGAGCGTGCCATTTTTTTTTAATTAAAAATTTTTGTTTTTTTTTGTTTTAAGATAGATAGATTGAATTGGAATGATTGAGATTTACACTATTTTGTTGACTTTAAAAAATCTGGTTACTTTAAGCTTTGCAAAGTTTTCGAAATGAAGTGACTTTGATAATCTCGAAAATTTTTCCCCAAAATTATGCCACCTCTTATCTTCCGCTACTCATAATTACTTGTAATATCTAAATCCATATTTCCTATATATAACTAATTATATAATAAGAAAGAATCAATTATCATGTTTGGTTCATTATGTATATATAAATCATAATACATAAATTTTATATTTATTATAACTACAGAAAAGTGTAAAATAAATGAGCTGAGAAACTTCGTAATTTTTATGACCTAAAGTCTCTCTGATTTTCTTACCTTAATTATTTAAGATTCATGTATAAAATTTAAATGCTAAATTATTCTTTAGTAGAATTTCGAGCGACAATAAGTTACTTTCTTTACAGATGTAGCAGAAAAACGATAGTTAATTCTTTTTAATTTTAATGCATTTTTGTTTGAATTTTTTTTCTGATTTTTTGTGGTACAGGCATAGTAAAAATTTTTGTAAATTATATGGTATATAAAATGTTTTTTTTTTTTTTTTTTTTTTTAGAAATATAAAACAATTATTTTGGTCTCAGTAAGTAGCTCACTATGTACTTAATTGATTCACAGCAAAAATTATGAAGAGTTCCTATTTATATATGCGTTTTTTTTTTTTATTTTTGTATTCCCACTGTATTTACTGCAAATTTCAAAATCGTAATTGATTTCTTTCTCTTTATTTTATGTAATATACTCGAAACATTAAAAGACCTATAAGTTTCCTTTTCATTTTCAATAAATATTTCCTGTCTCTGATATGAGGAAGATACGATTGAGAAGATTTATCTACTTATTTATTGAGCAAGATCCCAATTTCCTATTGTTATAAAAGAAGCCTCAACCCAGACAGCAATTCATTTTTTTTTATTTCCATGGAAAAAGGTAATGACTTTCTTTGACTTGATAAGGTTGCCACATGCACTTGAGTTAATTGATAAATTGTAGTTATTTTCCGTAGGTGGGTCTTTTACCTGCAGCTACATTCAGTGGTAATGCCATAGGGTCAGTGTGGTTTCTTGCATTCTGTTGATCTCACACATTACTTACCTGAGCAAGCTTTTACATTCCTTCCCAGTTAACCTTGAAAAATAAAAGAGTTATACACTAGCCTTAGGTGGTAGAAGAAATGAGATTTAGTGTGTCTATAACAAAAGGCACTTGCTTTAGTGGATATTTTAAGCTCACGAAAACAAAACTTAAAGTTCTTTAGTGAACTTGGCATTGAAGCTTGGTTCCATGTTCCACCAATATCAGCATGATAAATTATTTTTAATTTTTATTTGCTTATATAAGATATGCTTTGTAAATTGATTAAATCCGTGTTTAAGATGTTAGCAATTTCTTAATTATTGTCCTGTTTTATTTTGAAAATCATTTTTTCTTAAATTTTTTATTTATTCTTCATGCATTTTTCCCATTAGTTTTCTTTTTTGTTGAGTCATGCTGTGCACATTAGCTAACATAATAGCTTTGAAATAACTGAGGACTTGTTTATCTGAAAAATAATAAAATTTACAAACTTATGAAAATTAATTCATCTTTTTCAGTTTTTCTTATAAATAGTTATCTATTGTAATTTACGTTGTATTATGTGTACAATTTACAATATGCAGTGTGTTCAATCGTAAACAAATCTATATTGATTTGTTTACGACTAAACACCCTGCGTAAAGATAATAATTTTATTCTCCTTTCATTGAAATATTGGTTTATATATATGAGAATTATCAAGTAAGTTTTGTGAATTTATAAATGCAAAGTGTACCAAAAATCAATTTGTTAATTTCTAAAACCTCTCTTTAAATCCTAGATTTAAAAACGTACGTTAAAATCAACTAAGAACATTATAATAAATTATGCTATTAAGAGCATTTATATATAATATCATGCGTATATTAAGCAATTATGATGCGTGTTATTCCCTAACAATTTTTATCTTTTTTATATTTAGATTGAAAATCTACATAATAAATAAAATTACTATTGGGAAACTAATTCAAAGCTCATTCCGTTAAATATAGGTTCTATCCATTTTAACATAACTTAGAAGCTTAAAGTTTTGAGTTTTGCCATGAAAGAAATATGTGTTTATTATATATATCAATAATTTTTACATTTGCTTGTATTTACCAGAAATTCTCTTCATTTAAAAGTTGTGCAAATACGATTTTCCATTTTTTCTGAATGAATTTTTTGTATCTTGTTTATCTTTATTAATTAACGTTTCGCTCTAGGAGTAAAAATATTCAATATGTTATGTTTAAAAAGTGCTTAGACATCACAAGCCTATTGTTTTAGTTAAAAATATATGCTTACTATTACTGCTCCAATTCTCTTATTGCTGTGATTTATTGCTATCCAAGTTGGGGATGTATCTTTCCGAATAAGTGGCTACCTTGATAGATGTTGGTAAGGTATTCTTAGATTTCATGACTTGCCTTTTTGTATTGTTAACACGTTTTGGTCAGGCTTCTCAATTCATGGTAGAAAGAATGTTTACTGCACTATTGATATTCCTCTTTTGTGTGAATGGCAGACATTTTTCTTTGTGTGAATGAGACGGTTCCCCCTCCACCATTTGAAATGGTTAACACCTGAAGTTGCTTCTAAATAATATCCTACCGGTATCAGCTAAACAATGGTATTTCTTTTCACACAACAAACAAAAATAGGTGTCACTTTCTAAAGGACGAACTATTTATCTTGTCTATTTACCGTTCCTTAGAAGGCCAGGGAGAGAGAGAGAGAGAGAGTCGAAGATCATGTGCCCTACCTTAAACATTTAAGCATAGTGTCTGGACTATATATAATGGGACGGAGAGTAGCTTCTTTAACATTTTCAGTACGTCGATGAAATTCATTTCGATTAATACATAAAATGCAATTAAATGGTGAGTAATTTTTTTTCACACTGAAATTATAGTTTGCAAATAATCTTATTCAGTCCCACTGATTCAAAATCATATACAACACTTATTGGTATTAAATATACGTATCGTTTTATTTTATGAAGTATATTAGTCATTTCGTGTTCTAAATCTCAGAAATTAATATTTGCTATTTTACTTCAATAATTATAACTTTGACTTAAAAAAATAATGATTTTCTTAAGTTATAATAAACATCGTATTTTGAATATTAATCATAGTAACTTCTAAAAGTCCTTTGACTGAGCTATTAGATGGTTGGTATTTGCATTCAATAAGTGTTTCGATACCCACCTTGTGGGTGGAATTTTGTAATGGTTCCAAGTCCACTTTTACCTGTAAATCGTTAAAATTTGACTTAATGTGCAAAATTTATCCAAAAACTGCAAATGATTGTGTTATTCATTTTTTTTTATTAACGGAGAGAAATAAGTTTAAAAACTTAAGCCACGTGTCCATGACATTGAAAAAGCTTTTTAATTTTTTCTCTAAAAAGGAAAGACACGATAATAAAGCACCCACGAAATTTATTTGTGAGAAAAGTGAGATACGCGGTTTCGAGGTGGCGCAGACCTTTCACCTATTATATTGGTGGTAGGAGGGGCAACAAAAGCGCTTGTTTTCTCTGCCTTTTGAACTATAACTTTTAGTGCCATGGTAGAATGTGTGCTATTGCTTTCTTTTGGAAACTAAAACTGTTATCCGATGATGTGATATTTTGTTTCTTTAGAAATGACGATACTGAATCTTTCCAACAGTTTTTCCCTAGAAGTAAACACTGTTTTCTTTAGGAATTAATCACCCATTTTTTTCGTTGTTTTTTTATTACGATTAATTTATATACAGATTTTCTTGTTTCAGATTATAGTCATTTAAAAAAATAAAAATTTTTTTTGTCTAATATTTACATTTTCTGCGCGAGAATTTTTCAGTGTACTTTATGTGTGAATAAATTTATGTAGTTCCTATTACGCTTTCCTATATTTTTATATGAATGCTAAAAAAAATCTTTTATGGTTAGTGTAGCTTGAAATTCAGTATAAAATTTAATTTCAATGTTTTTACATAGAAAAAATATAATTGTGAATTAACTTTTGGACTTTATCTCGAATATTTGCTATCATTTTTACAAAGTGTGGAATAAATTACATTTCATGACAATTGGAAAACTTAAAATATTTAATTTTACGTTAATATTAAAAATAATGTCCATGAAAGTTAAAAAATAAAAATAATAAAACCAGTTTTGATTACTTCGTTTTATTTCAGCTAAAACCTTGATGATTAAATCAAGTTGTGATGGCACTGTGCGACTCACTTAATTCTTAGGATAATTTAATAAATCAATATTTCAGTTTTAAATGTTTACTTTCTTTTAATGCATAAAATAATCTTCCTGTTTAATCCGATAATGCCCAAATGAGTGAACGCTTACAATGAAGACTGAGATTTTATTTGCTTTTCTAATTAAATGTCTTTAAATTCTAACAGAAGTATTGTGTTTTATTGCGCAACTGTTTCCTTTAAGAATAAGTGAAACTCCAAACCAGACTTCCAAGGACTTAAATGAGATTTTCTCTGTCTCATTTTCTAATAAGAATTTCTCCCCTTCCAAGTTATTTTAGTTTTCTCTCGTCCCGGAAGCGTATCCTACGTGTCCTTGAGAAACGCTTGTTTTATATATACTTCTAAACAAAACGGTACACTTCTAAACAAATCATTACTCTATGGACTCGGCGTTGAAAAACTACAATCCTTGTTTTGTTGTGAAGAGAGTTGGCGTTTTACATCTGCATTGTGATTCTTCGAAGAATTGTTTATAGTCAACGTGACTTGTTGAAACGATTTCATAGTTCTAAATTATTGGAATTATTATTGAAACAAATAATTTCGTATTCTATTGTCTTCGGTAGTACCTATTGTTGTATTTTTTTATTTCGACCGTTAAACACTTATGCATCAAATCACCAATTTTAAATTGGTTTTTTTAGAACTTTTCTGATAAGTTTTGCTTCGCTCACAAAACAGTTTAAAGACCTCAAAATCGATTTGGACGTTACCTAAATATCAAAACTTATGTATATTAGAGAATATTTCTAATTTACCACTAAAATTTAAAAAGAAGAGAATGAAAGAAAAGAAGAAATTGTCCAGTCCCTTGTGCTTTTAAACTTAGAATTTACTACGATTGTTCTTGAATTTATTCACTAAGCCTGGGCGAGTGCTCCTAAATAAATGTGGTATGCTTAAACATTATATGCCTTGTAATATGATATGTGTGTAAATAAATAAAACAATGAAAATCACATTTATAATTGTTTTTTGATAAAAGCCAAAAATTAATTTTGCTTCTTAGTAATTATTTTTGAACATTCATTTATTAGGGACTTGTTTAATTTCCAGGTGGAATTGAATAAAATGCATTTACTCACAAAAAGGTTTTATAGAATGTGTCGTATTTAAATTTATTTTTTATTACGTTATTAAATTTCAAACAAATTTTATTTAAATTTTAAATTCAGTAGCTTGTTATAAATTGTTACTTTTTCTGTTAATTTTTCCGATATTATGATTAATTTTTTATTGTTACTTTGATGCAATTTGTACTGATGTAAGCAGAGAGTCATTCCATTTTAGTATCACTATATTTGGTTTATTTCATTTGCATCAGATGACGTAGTTTCATTGTAAGCATCATGCCATCGAGGGATATCGAATGAATTTTGGAATATTTAACATTTTCAGTGAATACTTTCAGTGCCACCCAAAAAATGTAAGCGACTTAAATATTTTATTCTGTGATAGTTACGTTAATGTGTGGATGACATGATCAGTTTTTCGGAGGGAGGGTGCATAATTCCGGTCTTCTGCTCAAGTCAAGGTCAGTTTTACGTGCATGGCATTGTAGTATAGTCGCCCATTGTTTATTGGCTCGTTAGGGAGATTACTTTCCTTCACGCCGGCACATGTCGGTGGGGGGAGGAGCTTTTTCCTAAATACTACTTCGCTTTCCTTTTTTATTTGACTTGACATTTATGTGAGCGAAAGTGAAAGGAGTCGCGCGTTTACTTCCGGCTGGATGACTGCCCGACACGCAATTTTTCTTATTGATGTTTAATTAGTCATAGTTTTTATTGTAGACTCACTGACCGCAGAAAGGGAAGCATCACTTTTTTTCTTCTTCCCCATCTCTTTCCTTCCTTTCCTTGATGCAATTTTCTGTTCCGGGTTTTCCTACAAATGCTTATCTAATCATTTATTCACGTTTTTCGCGCAAACTCTGTCTGTGGAAGACATCGCTACTTGATTTACCTTTCCAATTTGAAATCTGTAAGTAGCTTTACATTTAAATTTTAATGTCTCTTCCTTTTTTATCATATATATTAATGGGATATTCTAAAAGAATCGTTTCGTAATGTCATAATTATTGTAATTATTAATTATTGATTACAAATTTGTATTGATATGTGTTATATAAAACTGATTAAGATATAATAAATTATTTAGTAAATTTAATTTTTATATGATTTTTCCTTCTATTAAGATTATGATGAAAGTGTTATGATTTCAATTGAAGTAATTGCGATGTTAATTTACTCGGTAAGGATCTTAAAACTAATATTAAATAGTTTTAAGAATTACTGTGATTTTGAATCACACATTAAAAGATCAATGATTAGACACCGTATCTGAGCATTCACGCTAATTATTCGTTCTAGTTTAATATAAGCATCATTATACGTCCGCTAAACCAAAATATTATCATATTATACAGGTTCTTTTATCAGTCGGGTCTATTAATAGCATCCATAAATTTGATTTTTCCTTTTTTTGTAATTGGCGTTTCTTTCTTACGAATGAAGTTTCAAAGCTATGCTTTTATAAATCACTCATTGAAGCCATAAGCATTTCGTAAAATTATTATATCATATAATTATTTTTATTTATTCGGATACTTTTTTATGCTATTAACATTATTTTTATTTTTGATTTTTTTCATTATTTACATTTGTCATTCACCATTATTGAATTCATTCAATCCAAACATTCGCCATGGTTTTGTTCGCTTATTTTTACTTTCACCTCAAATCCCTGTTAATTTTTATCAGAAATATAAAATTTAGTTTTCATTAAATATTATATACTTTTGTTATATATAAGTCAAATCAATCTTTGTATTCAATATTTACATTATCATTTTTTATTTAATTTATTTAACTTTATTTTATTTATTTATTTATTTTTTACATTAATTCAGTCAACAAATTATACACTTATGGCTATTTTGCAGCTCTTTTTAAAATATCTTAACAAATTTTTTGTTACTTTTAATCTTTCATGTAAAATTATTTATCTGTTTCGGATTAAAATTTAAAATCGTTGAGCCTAATTTTTTGAGTGATGAAATAGTTTGCTGTTTGCATTTGTTGATTACTTTTCTTATTAAATTATTGTTAAAATATTACATTTGTCAACCTTGACACATAATACTATTTTCATCTTCCATATATTAGACTTGCTGCAAATTCATCTAAAAAGGCTCATTTTCACATTCTTGATTCATTACGTCACCCTGGTTTTAGATCAATAATGCGTATTATCAGATTTATTATGCTGTAATTACATATTTCTATCATCGCCGAATCTGTTCAAGAAGGAGAGGAGGAACGTGCGTCATGTATATGTCATTTATCAAAATGATAGCACGTGGGCGGGTCCTAGTGAGGCTAAACTCAGCGTTTCTACCTACTTACCTGGAGCATTCGCAAGTCTTGTTTTAATTATAATCGGGTTTAGTGCCACCCTTCTATGATGTCAGTGGTTCATTCACATCAGACTCTTTCTGCCTAAGGCTTTAATTGAAAATATAACCTTGAACTGCCACAGGTACCATCTAACTCTTGAGACCCGTATGCTGTCTTGCGGTTGCATTTACTTCGTGTATCGCTTTCAAAGAACTTTCACTTCTTTCAAAGCGAGCTTTCCCCCATTCTTATTTTGATGCCAGTTTTTTTTTCCGAAGGTTGAAAGAGCGGCTAAAATATTTTTGTGTGATTAAATTTTTTAGTAAAATCATGAGTTGTGTATGTTTATATATATATATATATATATATATATATATATATATATATAT
>JAPDSC010009154.1:64654-125936 GCA_026290005.1 Latrodectus geometricus | reverse complement strand
TATATATATATTTAATTTTTAGTTATTAGTTATTAGTTATATATATAATCAGACTTAATGAGCGATTTAATTTGCCCAATAAGTCCAATTATTTAGCTTATTGGACAATGTGTTTTTTAGCTATATGAGTAAAGAGTGTTTTGAATGATCTTATGATTTCTAAATAATAATGCGCTTTTAAAATTATATTTATTATTTAAAATGATTTTATTGTATTTATAAGTGTATTTTTATGTATTCCTTCTATGGTAAGAATTTATAGGATAAATGTTTTATTTTGTGTTAAAGTGTTTATAAAAATAGGCTTGTCCCCAAACGAAAAAAAAAAAAAAAAAAAAAGATTGAAGTTTTAGAAAATATGTAATCTCCATATATTAAATATAACAATAATAATAATTATGTGTTTTTATCCACATGTTGCTATATCACACACTAAAAGATTAATATATTGAACACCTAAGAGAATATTCTCGTAATTAAAATAGAAATGAAATATTTGAATTAGAAATTAGAATTGTAGCCATTTACGATGTTTATATGTTTTGGAGAATAGTGTCACAAGTCTCAACTATAGAAGTATAGTAGGACATTTTACAAAATATTACTTAAAGTCGTTTTTCACTTTTCTTATAAAGTATCGTTTTTTTTCTTCCTGAGTTGTCACAAATTCTATATATATGATTTTAGTTATATATATTGCTATATTTTTGTCATAAAAGCTATTGTACTCTTGAACCTAAGGGAAAAAGAGCTTTATAAAATTAAAAATTAATTATTGTTGGGTTTCTTCTCTAAACGGTATGTATCATTTTTTATAATTTTTTGTAAAATTAAAATGAATTTATATTGGTATTAATAGATTTTCTGTAAAATGCTGCGTGTTAAGTTCAAAGTATTTCAGCAGATGTAAATGGTTAGGGGTCTTATTTAGTTATTTCTGACAATTTCATTTGTTTATTGTCAAAACTACTTTTCAGCGACTTTTTTTTTCTTATTTAAGATTATTTCTGTTTTCACTTAAAAATACCATTGTAAAATACAATTAAAAAATATTTTACTGTACAAAATCTATTATTTTCTCATTCTAAAGAATACGATATCGTATTTACTTAAAATTCGGCATAATAAAAATCACATTAATATTAGAAATATTTCTTAAATTTTTGAGGAAATTATTTTAACAATACATTGTTTTGTTAAACTAATATATAAGTGTAATAATGCAGAAACTGAATTACTCCAATTTCATTACTTTGTCATTCAACTAAAAAGTATGCCGTGTAATTTCTTTTATTTGAAAAATATATTTTCCACGTGCTTATGGATTTCGAAACCCAATTTGGTTGAAAGACAACAAACAAGTTCATGTAAACAGGACACCCCCTCAGTTGAAATTCGACCTCGAATCACAACATTGAAAGAGTTGATAAATTTATGAGGTGACCGAACTTTTATATGATAGTAAAAATACTACTTGTGTGTGTGTAAAAGTAGTGTAATGTTTATAGTAGATAAGGTCAGGTTGTTTTTCTTTTTCTGACATTCGAATTCTCCGTAAACCAGATAAAGAAACTCACCCACGTTTACTATACGCTACGTTTAAACTAATCAGCTGTTATTAATAGTAAACAAACCTGGTGTGCTACTTTTATGACGTCTAAAAGTTGGTGGCTGTTTTAAAATAGAAAAAAAAAAAATATTTGTACCCTTTAAAGTTTAATTCCTTCGCATTTTTTATTTACTTGCAACTGTAATAGATAAGCGATTTTAGAATGTATCTAAGTGAGAACTAAGAAAATATTTAAAATTAGAATACAGTATTATGGGGGATCCTATAAAATTTGAGTATTATAATAATAATAACAGAGTTTCACCATGTGTGTTGGGAAGGGTGAACTTGAATTTCGCTATTTGTTCTCAGCATAACACGTTACTACAAAAAAATGTTTTTAGATTTCATGAAGCTATAATTTTTTCGGTAAACGGGTAATTAAATATTTTTTTGCTATACCTTTATATTTATAGAATAATTTCTTTTGAAGAGACCTCAATTTATATTTAATACTCATCTTCTGGAGATAAATGAACTAATTTTGAAAATTATTACAAAATGTTATTCTATTGGGTTTGCAAAAAAATAATTTAGGTTTGAACAAATATATAGCGCTTTCAAAACCAAATATCTTTCAATTGTTTTCAAAAAGAATTCTGGCGTCATTTTTCATTATTACAACTTACATTAGTACTATTTACAGAAATATTAATTAGGCTTTTTTATTTCTCTTACTAAAAGCGTAATCATTTTAATTTGGCTTTAAATTTTAATGTGAATACACTTACATGAAATGATGATTTTAAGTCAATTTTACGCAAATCATTTTTTAAGCACTTGACTGTTAATGTATTAAGCTTTGTAATGATTATTACTTTTTGGGTGAATTTGAGTATGCAAATGCATTTATACAAGGAAAATTAATTAAAATCCAATTAAAAGTTTCCATATGAATCAAAGGTGAGACGGGCTTTCGATACTATGCGGGAGTAATTTCGACCTGATATATCCTAAGAACGTCATGATTTGAGTGTTAAAGTTATGTCTCTTTCTGTGATTGGGGTTGTATGTTTGATAGAGTGCTCTGGAGTGACCTTTTCTGTTGGGTTTCTGACTTAAAAATCAATGGCCCGAGACGTGTTTTAATGTATATCTTAATACCTTATATAAGTTGTATCATCGTTGTGTATAAATGCATACATTTCAAATGCCGTAATAAATGTCCTATATTTTAATATAGTTTTATGTAAAACATTTCTTCCTGTGTGTAGTGTTTAGATTGCATTCAAATCATCTTATTGTCCAGCTTGTTTTAATTGCGCGACATAAAAATCAAGATTTATATTATATACGAATATACACAATTAAAAAATAGAAAAACTAGCAATTGTCTAAAAAAGTGTGAAACAGTGTGGCGGGTTTACTTTTCACTCCAACCCATCAGTCCAACAAATTTTATTAGAAATTTCTAAAATGTATCATGTTGAAATTTTAATTAGTGTCATTTGCGGCTAGCTTAACATATTTACTGGAAATTACAAATCTTTTTCTTTCTTTCAGTGAAAAAGTCTGCATATGTCACGTGTTACCACATTTATTTACATCAAATATAAGTAGAGTTCTTCATGCGTGCGAATATATTGAATTTAACAACTAATTATTTAGGTTCTGGAAATTTTGATTTAGTAGTTTTGAAAATTTGCTTTGCTAGTAGTAGGGAAATTGCCTTGTTTTTTCTTGTTTGTGCCATATACATAGTTTTCCTAGATTTTATACCTTCAATATCAACAAGTAACAATGTTGAATTTGAAAATTGTCGTATTATTATTTAAATCTTGAGCTATAACTCTCCGCAACATTCTCCCCTGAAGTTTCAAAATTCTAAAGTTAATTTCCCAGAATACTTTTATGATTTGTCATTTTGTGTTTTGTGAAACGTTTGGTTACTTTTCCTTGGAATGTTACTGCGTCAGTCTTCAAGTTTCTAAAATAAGCGAATGTAGAGTTAACAACCCAACAGATGTTATATTTTTTTTCTTGTTTGATGCTATTTATTTGCACACTCTTTTAACCTCTCAGTGACGTTAAGATTTACGAGTGTCAAAAAATTTCTAATATTTTCGAGATGACTGTTTGAATTTGGCATGGAGCCAAATCGATGGGTGAGTAGGAGTGTCAGTAGTAAAACCTTGACACCGATCACTGTCTAGTTAGCTGACGATGCACTGTGTATAAGCGCTACTAAACTCTTACGACCTTCTGAAGGTCTCCACTCTTTTCTCCCCTCATAAATAATTTTCTTTTTGTTTCCATTTAGCACTTCTTTAATCAAAATATTAAATATTGATTTTTATCGTAATCTGATTATAATACTTTTTTATTTCACATAGATAATTTTTTTACCCTTTTTCTAATGAATACAAGCTACTCATTGTTTACAAATAAAATAATCAAAATTTGTTTTATTGAATAAAATTTAACGCAGCCTAAAAATTGCAAAAAACATTTCATTCCTGATGGGATTCACTTATGTGAAATAATCAGATTTGAAATTTTTATGCAATTTATTTTTTCTTTTACACATAAAAGTGCAGAATTTGTATTTTCATGTAGAATCTCCCTTTGGTCATTCATTTGAGGTATATATTCATGCATTTTCAATTATATTTTAAATCTTCAGGATGCATAATTTTAACCAAAGTATCTTGCAATATAACTATACTAAAAAATCTGGAATTTAAATTTATTTGAAATCTTTGATAAAATTTTTATTGGAAAATAGTTTTGATGTTTAGAAAATATAACTTGTAGATATATTCAGTTGGAAAAAATCTAAGTTTAATTTCTTTTGGTATTTAGGAATTTGTAAAGTACAAATTTTCCCAAATGATTTTATTTTTAGAAATGTGGATAATTTGTTGCCCTAATTTTTTTTTAAATAAATAAATAAATCTTTGAATGTGAGTGGAATGATGTGAATATGCTGTTAAAATATGTAAAATGTTAGTTTTTTCAAGTTCATTATGTTTAGGCGAAAAAGTTGAAAAATAGTTCTATTTTATTGAAACATGATTGAAAAGATAACAAAGTTTTGAAATTCTGTTCTATTGTGCACAATGGAATCGTATTGCTTAGATTTTTATTTTTCTTATTCCGGATTTTATTATATTTGTAATGATATGGTTAATATGTTTATTGAGAACCTAACTTTATGAGATGCCTCAAAATGATCAGAAAGCAAAAGAAGTGCATAGTTCTGACAAGTATTAATTAAATTAAGCTGTTGAGCTACAGCAAAAATTAATTGTATAATATATGTCATGTATTGCAATTGAAAACAGTACAAGGAAATTAGAATATTTGGTTAATAATTAGAAAATTGTGGCTCAGTTTGTAAATGAATAATAAATTTATTTAATTCTTTTCAAAGAAATGTAACAAAATATAGTAAATACTTATAATTTTCTCTGGAAGACTACTGTTAGGAATGGTTTCAGGTTTAAAATTGATGTGTAAGGATATTAATAATACGTAATAATTTTGAAGAATTATCAGATGAAATAATTGTATAAAAGTATTGATTATAATTGTTGGCTAAATCTAAGTTAATTTTATATATAAGATATTAACTTATTAATCTTTTATATTATATATTTTTGATGTATAATATAAAATATTATGTCAAAATTAGGAAAAATCCTAGTGATTGAATGCTTGGTATAAAGTTAACTATCATTGCATAAATTATTCTAAAAATAAATTAAATTGAATATAAAAAATTGTCCTAGATGCATAAATATTTGTTTGATCACTAGTAATTATTAATTTAGTTGAGGTCAAGAGTTTGATAAATTTTGATAGTCACTGTTTTGGTTATTAACAGTGACTTTCAATATCACTTAATATTTGAGCTCTAGCATTTTGATAATTGTAAAAAATAAGATTTTTTTAATGGGTCTTATCTGTGTTATTGATTTTTATAATATTAATTTATTATAAGCTAATTTTTTTTTAAAGTGTAAATCTAAAACTTTCATGCTGGTATAAAAGGAAAAAGGTGTGATTCAATTTGAGAATCACATTTTTTAAAAATTGGATTATTCAAAGAAAGTATTTAATTGTATCAAAATTTGTTTTATGTTATAACCATAATATAAAACTTTTTTTTTTGTTATAAACTTAAAAGTAATTGGCTTTATATAACGAGAAAGTGCTTTTTAAGTAGTTCATTTGACATTTCCTTGTATCAAATTTTTCTCAATTGCCAATCTTGTATAACAGTGATGAATAGTTTTTCTCGTTTAAATATAATTCATTGGATTAATTTATAGTAAAAGTTTATTGTAGAATGAAACTGAATATGTTAATAAAATTTGTGTTGTAGGGAAACAGTTTATTGTATTTTTTCTAAAGTAAATTTTAAAATAATTTTTAGCAAAACATTTTATTAAGTTCTTGTCAAGAAAAATAATCATAGAAATAAAAAAAAAATTTTTTTTCTTCACAATAGCATTTTTAGAAAAATGTTTTGAACTTGCTCTTGTTAAGAAAATTATATTTTTTATTCCAGGTTCTTATAATAAAGAAATATTGAGAATAAATTTAAATGTGAAATTTGTGACAATCTGCTCTCCGGTTATCAATTCAATAATTAATTCTTACTTCCCAGTTTAAATTGAACATTTATAGTGGCTTAGAATCAACATAGGACTGTTGTTATTGGGTGCAAAAAGTGACAACAAATAGGGAAATTAAAATCGCATTAGAAACATGTGTAACAAATACTTATAGCATATTTGTTTAATAATAAAGACATTTAAACATTAAGTGGCACATTTGGTTAAAGTTTCTGTAAAATTTCAAATAAGAAATATAATATATAATGGAAGTTAATGAGAAGAAAAAAGCTAATCAATATAAGAAAAGAGAATTGTTATTATTGCTGTATGTATTAAAAATTGTAAAATAAAGTGAAATTACATTTAACAGATTTAAAAGCATGGGAAATTTTAAATACTGAATTAAACATATTTTGTTTTAAATATAAAAAATTGAAATTGTCTGTTTAAACATTTTAAAGTTATTCTGGAATAAAGTGGACAATTCAAATTTTGTTTTCAGAATTATTTAATTCTATGGATTTATCACATCAGCTGAATTATAATTCATTTTTGAGTGATTAATTTCAAACTACCTAGCTTGAATATAAATTTAAAGTAAACCACATGTCTTCATATTTATTTATATGTGAATTAATTCTTAAAATATTGTTTAAATGTGTATTTTTATTCCTGCCTTTTTTATACATTGACTGTGCGGCTATTTTTTCTTGTTGATAAATAAATTTTAAAATAGTGCAATTTAATTACCTGTGAAGAATGTACTTGTGTTTTTTTAAATATGCACTTAAAATTGCTCAATTGTTTAATATTAAAATCGTAATTTCAACATTATGTAAAATTTTTTACATGCTATCAGTATACATTATTGTTTCTCTGATTCTAATTTTTTTTGTAGGACTATTAAAATTTTTCGTGAAGTTTTGTACCTTAATCCTGGCTTTAAAAATTCAAATGAGATTCATTTAAGGTTAGCTCTTATATTTAAAGTTTTAGGAGATTATGAATCATCATTTAAGGTAAGATTCCTTTATGAATTTCTTTAATATTAATGTAATTTTGTTTTTTCAAAGATAAAATTAGTTAATGGAATCTTTATATGTAATATCTAATTTTAATCAGTTATCTAAATTATTTTCTTGATCAAGAACAATAAGCATAAAATTCTAACAATCTTTATTAGTTTTATTTTTTAACTATCAAAAGTTCTCTTTGTTTTCTATTGGAAAATATTGCTATAAAAGAAATAATGCTAGCGATTTTAATGAAAAAATTTGCTAGTGAATATTTTTTTTACCATGAGCTGTCTATGACACCAAACTGATATTAACCACTATTTTATAATCTAATATCTTCATATATTTTTCTAAAGTTAAGGCAGCCTCCTGTTTATTTAGTATGTAGTTTTATTCACCTATGAATAAATAACTAAAAGATTAAAAACATGCTTTGCAAGTTAAGTATCTACTAATGGTATTAAAAGTGATTCCTCTTGTTGTATTGTCTATTAAAAATTATTTCCCTTATAATAATGTTTTTTCATGTATGTCATGTTGCTGTTGTCCAAAATTAATTATTTCTAAATACTAGTGCATTAGTACTTTACTCGGAGAGTTATAATATTGGCTTACACATAGTTACAGTACTTAAAGTATTTTACCTGCTGGTGCTGAACTCGCATAGTATAATTAACATTATTTTACTACAATGAAGTAAGAACTGTTTGTTATTGTTCAGCAAACTAATCTAGTTAAGTATTTTGAAAATTAATTTGAAGTTTAATTCATTTTAATTTGCCATAATCATCACAAATCAATTCAATATTTTTCTTCATTTGCAATTAAAATGCTATGTAAAATTGTTTTAAATTTTCTCCTTTGCTGTATATCGAAATACAAGAAAACTGTTATTAAATAGTATCTATCCCTTTTTGTAGAGTATCTCTAAAAAGTTACTTTCAATTTTTAGCTTGGTATTGTAAATAAGTGTGTTGACATCAAATATCTTTGTGCTGACATACATATTGAAAATACAACTAAATTTATCAACTCAATTGATTATTTAGATATTGAAAGTAAATTGAACATTTCAAATTTGAAGGAAAAAGAAAATATTGAGGCAGAGCTGAAAGCAATTTTATTATGCACAATCTATGAACAATATCCAGAGGATGAATGCTAACAATATTTTACAGACGAATCCCAGATTCATAAAATATTAGGAGCTTGTGTGTTTTGTAAACTAAGTTTTGTAAACTAAAAACAGTGTGCTTCTGTCAGTCTTCATATGTCTAATTTTGATGCAGAGTTCTACGCTTTTCATCTGGTTTTAGAGAACTTGAGAACACAAAATAAACAAATTCCTAAAGTGGTACTGTTGGTGTTCTCCATTTCAGCTATACAAGCAGTAATAGAAAATCATAGCTATAAAGCTAAAATCATAAACAAAAGCCAACAAATGCATTAAATTTATTAAAAAAAATTGCTTAAAACTACAGTCTTTCAAATGAATTCCCTGGCACATTGATATGGCAGGTAACGAAAATGTGGACTTTCTGGCATAAACATGGAACCACTATGCCTCCCAAAATAACATCCCCAACACCACAGATGTTAAAAAAATATGTGATTGAAAAATACAATAAAATAAATTACTATAACTAATTTTCAAAGGAAAATCATGGAAAAACATGCAAGATAAATGGAAGTCTTTTGGTAACACTTTAAAAAAAATAAAAGTAAAGCAATAGCAATAGCAAATTTTAGACTTCTAACATAGTACAGAGTAATTACAAAAGAGTCATTAGGTTTCTGAAGCACTTATTTCAGAACCTAATTTGGTTACAACAATAAATTATGCATGAAAAGAAAGTATCCTAGTTTGATTTCCATACTATAGATGTTCAATAAGCTCTCCTTGAGTGATATGCCTGATGTCAAAGTGATAGTTCAGCTTGCTGCACAGATTATTCTTCTTGGTCATATCAGTGATTGCTAATGTAGTCATGACGTGGTTCTGCAACTCAGTTAAAGTGGTAGATAACAATGGTATAAAGACATAGCTGTTAACTTATTCCCAAAGGAAGAAGTCACAAGGTGAAAGGTCAGGCAACCTGGACATCCATGAAAATAGTATCTTGTCATCCTGGCCACTTCACTCAATCCATCATTGTGGGAATTGCCTGTTAAGGTAGTCACCAACCTCTTTGTGCCAATGTGGCGGAGCTCCATTCTATTGGTAAATGAAACTGTTTATATCATGTTCCAGTTGCGGAAACTACCATGATTGAAGTATGTCCAAGTATGAAATACCTGTCAAGGTGACAAGGTGTATGAACCTTTCATTTTTGGTACAGACAAGGTGTCTGTACCAAAAATGAAAGGTCCATACACCTTGTTACCAGAAACTGCACAAAAAACATTGATATTTGCTGATTCTCATTCCATAATTCATCTTCCACAATTTCATGGAGACTTTCTCTGCCCCATCCATATACATACATTGTGTCGGTTAAACTTGCCATTAATTTGAAAGTTAGCTTTGTAACTGAAAATAAGCTTGTTTTCAAAGTTGTTATCCTCACAGGCTTTTTGTTTGTTCTCACAAAACATCTTTCTTTTGATATAATCATCTGGCTTTAATGCCTGCAGCAGAACTGCATACACTACAGCTTATATCGTTATGATTTGGTCAAAATATTTCTCACAGTTGGCTGTGGGATGAAAAATTTGATGATAGTACAGTCTTGTTGATTTCTTAGGGCAATAGGTGAAACTCTCTGTTCACTGTTTCTTCAGTGATGATCGGTCAGGGCTGAGCTTTTGACATTAATTAAACAGCTGGTTTCTTTTGAAGTCAATACTATCACAGAATGCTTTGTTTTGTGGTGGTTTGCTCTTGTCTTCCCAAATGCTTTCTAAACAGTTATGCAGAGTTCACATTTTGAAAATTCTAGTACACACTGCTGCCCTGTCACCATTTTGAATATGTGCATGTGGTGCACAGCAACCATGGTGAATGCATGCTTATTGGATATACATGGAGTTAAACTGTAGTTAACACCCTCTCATTTGCGCTTTCATGCATACATATGCATTTCTAAATTTAAATATAGTGGTGTATCAAAACCTGATGATATGCATTTGTAATAACCTTGTATTATGTAGTTGTTTGCAGCATATTTTGTTTTAATTGTTACAATTCTAAAATAGTTGCATTTATTACAGCATTTTCAACTAGTCCTTGCAGATTCACATCCTTGTACTTTCACAAGAACTGAAAGTAAGACAATTTTTTTCTAGTTAAATTGTATTCAAAAACCATATTGATTTGGACATTCAAATTTATTCATTACATTTTATTAACAAAATTGTGATGACAATATTTTATTATGTTTTATAACTATGCAAGTTTTATTTGATATATATGAACAAAGAGAATGAAAGTATTTAGATGAGTAGTTTCATTAGTAATCTAATTCTTGTTTAGTGTCAAATCTTGATAATGCGATTATCTTGATGTGTTTAATCTTGATAATGTGATTTTTAATATAAAAAAAGAATTATATTGGTTTAGCCTCATGACTAGGTAAAATCTTAATAGTCATAAAGGGATCTTTTTTCTCGTACAACTTTTACATTCATACTATAGTTACAAAATGCCTTAAAATTTTGGAAAAGAAAATTGTGAAATCAGAATAAATATAAAATGTTTGCTGGTGATTATCTATTATAATTTTTATAAAGAAAATTATTATAGTATACCAAAATTTCTTATTGATTTCTCACAATAGTTGTCAATTATGTTTTAAAAAATAAAATGATTTATATTATACTTTTGTTGACAAATGCTGTAAAAAATGGTTGTTTGAATTAATATGAAAAAAAATTATATTCAGTCATAATTTGGATAATCTACTTGTTTAAGTAATGTCTAATAAAATAGTTAAACCTATTTAAAGGTTTTATACTCTCAGTGTAATTCTACATTTATATATTCGTTAGGAAATGGTATACCCTATTAACTATGTAAATTGATTAAGAATTTGTGGTAATAGACATTTTAAATTTTTTCACTCATCAAGAAAATGCTTATGCTTGGATGAGTTTTTGTTTTATTTCAACTGTGATTTTCATTCATTTCATTTAAAATTTTTGTCTTAAAGAGGTCTTGCCTTGATAACCTTGAAATATTTTTTGATCTATTTAAAGAACATGCTGTAAACAACAGAAGAATATTTCTTGTGTTATTTAATATTTTCTGTAATTTAATTTTAATTAAAAAAAAGTCAGGTTTGCTTCATGAAAAAGTCCTCTATAGTGAAGTTGATATATAGTGAAGCTGTGTATATAGTGAAGTTGATTGATTTGATGCTATAAGTTTCAGACTTTAAAACTTTTCTTCAATGTCACTAATTATATTCTCCAATCTCTCTCAATAAATTTGCCTTAAAAAAAAAAAAGAAAAAAAAAAAAGAAATTATTATAAGTGGATTTAATATAATTTTCAGTTTTATTATTTGTTTTAAAAAGTTATTTTACTGTAAGTTTATTATGTCAAAATTGTCTTACATTATGATCGTATAAAGTTAATAAATGTGATTACTTTAATTGTTATAAAATATTAAATGATTGTACTTTATTAATTAATTTGCCAAAACAGTTAAGCTGAGATTAAGTTTATTTAATAAATACTATTCAATGGACAAGCTAATTTATCATTTGTTAAGTAAAAACAACACAACTATTATATAGCTTGTATATTTAGTACCACATGCAGCTTGATAATAGGCAATATTATATTCAATTTCTGCTTTTATAACATTTCTGTGCAAGCAATTTAAAAGTTGAATATTTATGCAATTTTTTGGATCTTAATTCTAAGTAAATTCTCTGTTCATTAATAGGAAATTTATGCGTGGAAAACAACTTGTGGAATAGTTATTAAAATCTAAAGTGACATACAATTTATATATATTAGACAATTGACCAATATATATAATATATATTGGTAAATTGTCAAAACTTTCTTATCTTAATAAACTAAAAAGAAGTAATTTTAATAAAATGTGCATATTTATTAAAATTACTTGTTATTATATTGTTTTTATGTGTGAAATTCTGTAGCTTATTTTGAAAAAATGAATGGCATTTTGGCTTAGTTCTGATACATCCCAATTTTATACAAGGGAATATAAATTACTTTATATCACTAATTTATGCTTTCCCCCTGATATGATTAATGATTTCTGCCTGTGCATATTTTACAACATTATAATTTATTGTTTCAGCATTGAATTAAATTTACACTTTTGATTTGAATGAGGAAGTTTAAAATATTTTCTTTTCTTTTTTTATAGTTTGCTATCACATTGCTCATTTGCTAGAAGTTCAGGTGAATAATTTTTGCTTCTATGGTTGTATATTTTTTTATAATTTGATTAATTTTTTTTATCTATTGTACTCAATAAGCTCAAATTATTATTTGTATTAAATATTATCAACTCTCTTTATAATAAATACTAATATCATTTCTGGTTATGAAAAATGATAGAAGATTTTGTTATAAAATAAGAAATGTTATATTTTAAAATTAATTTTATTTTACTTCCTTTTTAAAATTAGAATAATTTATTTATTAAACAAATTATTGTTTATACAAATAATTTTTTTCAAAAATGGAAAAATCTTAAAATTAAAATAGTTCTATATATTTTTATTAGGTATCTCTAAAATTTTTTATTCTAATTTTTTTATAGATAGTTCCTTTTAAAAATTATAACATTATAAAAGAAGTTCTTAAACTATTTGAATCATTAATCTGTTTGAAAAAATCATTAGAATAGTTTATTATATGTGCAAAATATGTTTAGACTGACAACTGTTTTACAGCATGATTGCCATTATAGTTTGCCTTAAAACTGCTTGTCTTCCCTACTATTTTGGCACAGTTTTTCTTTCATTGGACCTTGTGTCACTTATCCCAACCAAACAACCAATATCCTTATTGTTTAGCAGAAGTGAAAATATATGTGAGAACAGAAAAATATATTAAAGCCTACTTTTAAAAATTGAGCTTGTTTTTTTTATTTTGATTTTTATTGCATAGTGTATTCCTTGTATTTATATTGCATAAGTAATATATTCACATTAGACTGTACTAATTTTTTAATTGAAGTTAACAATATGACACATAGCAAAATTCTGGCCTATTTTTGAACATTTAGAGGAGTTGTCTACATCTTTTAAATGTAGACCAGCTTATATTTGAATATAAAGTAACAGTGTTTTTGATATAAATGTGCAGGCTTTTTAATAATATTGGAACTAGATATACACAGGCCACCGAATTGCAACTCCAAGAAAGACAAGATATGACAACATAATTTATTTAGTAGATAACATGTTGACCTGGTATGAAATGATTAAGTGTATAGACTTCTTTGAAATGTGGTTCCTGCCAAAATCAGTAGCCAGAGTAGTATTTATTGTCAAAGATCACTGCTGCCACATGCCTTGCCATTGTTTCAAAGAGACTTTGGATCTGTTCTTGGTTTACAGCATGCCAAGCAACTTCCACATGTTGCCAAAGTTGACCAGTGTGGCAGTTGGAAGAGATAATCTGGGTCAATCATTCAGCAACCATGGACCACTTGTTTTCTGTTGGTGAAAGATCCAGAGAGCAAGCAGGTTTGGGAAACAGTTCAATCTAAAGAACAGTGACAAAGAACCTATGGACAATGCGTGCCACATGTGGTCGTGCATTATCCTCTTAAAATATGGCTGTGGGTAGGCCCTGAAGGTAATGAAGGAGAACTGTCTTCAACACCTCGGAGATTAAGTGGTGCAACATGTTCATTTTTGAACCTTGCACCATTAAACCCACCCAACCAACCATCGGAGATTAAGTGCTGACTATTTAAAGTAGCTGCAATGCATACTAGAGGAGTGCGAGAGTGATATCCAATATCGCCCCCTACCATAGTACCCGGTGGAGGATCTGTGTGGTGGTGCATAAATCAGTTCTTCAGCATTATCTCTCTATACAAAAGTGTGATTCTTCAGTAAAGACAATTTCATTCCATTCTGCCGTCCACATTCTTCTTTCATCGCACCATTGGCTGCAGAGATATCTGTGCTTCTGTGTCAAGGGTAGTAGGTGAAGCAATGGACATATTGCGAAAGGGCATCGGATGGTACACGTAGACCCTGGATGATGCGTTACAGACTGAATGTGCTGTGTTATTGTTCGTGATGTGGTTGAGCAATCCGTCACTGCCATGCGTACAATTTGTTTATCATTAGGTGAAGTGAAACACCAAGGTGGATTAAATCAAACACATCCAAGGATCACATAACCAAATTACAGTTGTTTTGTTCCATCCAACATGACTACTGATTTTTCTGAAAGATAATCTACAATCTCCATAGGCCAGTATCCTTCCTGTGTCAAACTTAGATACTTGATGAGAAGAAAATCGCTGTTTTCTGAAAGGCATTTCTTTTTTTTGAAAAAACCACAAGAAAAACACAATTGCCAAACTTGAAATTGTTGAAATCCTCAAGATTTGAATAGCGCTATGAAGTGGCACCACAGGCTTGTGTGATGTACATCTGCACTGAAACTCTAATCATTTGCATATCTCACCCCTACAATTGCATTTTGTAAATTTCATGTTATTTGCACGATTTCTTCAAGTTCTTGCGTTTATGGTGGACAGCATTATAAATATTTCTAAATTTCCTTCCTATCCAGGATTTTTGTACAATTGTGAATTTTTACTTCTTTAATTTACAATAAAGGGCAAGTTTTAAGTCTAATATTTGACTTATTAATATAAATATATTATTTTTTTTAAAAATCTTGTTATAAAATAATATTCACTAAAATCAGATAACTTATATTTTGCCTTTTTTAAATTTTTTTATATACATATTGATAGAAATTATGAATATGTTCTATAAATATAATTATATGGATATGTCACTTAAATGAAATGGTTAGTAAAATGTAAATATAAGGTTAGTAAAATGTTTTTGCTCAATTTACACATTGCTCAGTTAAATACATTTTTATTAAATCTTTGTGATTTAAATAAACTTTGAAAACTATAATAATTGTGTTGCAAGCTATGCAAGGAATAATTAATGGATTTGTAATGGAATTATAAATTTTTTCTTAAAAAATTCATTGCAGCTCATAATGTTTTGATTGTTACTCATTAACATATATTTTCATGTGATACTTTTTTTTTAAAATAAAAAAATATTTTCATATTAAAACAGTCCAGAACATTGCATACGTCATATCGTATTTATTGTATTTTTTCCTCGCATACATCATTTAAACTATAATTTATAGAATATGTTCAGGATGAGTAATGATTTATCTGAGAAATTCCATTGAAAAGGTTATTTGTTTGTGAATTTAATTATTTGTAAAAAGTTAATATTTTTTTGTAGGGTAAACATAAAGCAGCTAAAGAAGCATATGAGAAGCTTCTGGAACAGAAAGATTTGCCTCCAGTTATTAGAGCAGAAGCTTCAAAACAGCTAGGTAAATAATTCTATTGTTATGAAGAAATTAGTTTTTTCGTAATCACTGCATAATATTTTATATTATACTTAAAAAAAAGGAAAGCTGAGTGAGTGATAAACATCAAAACATTCTTGTAATGTGAAAAATAATTTTATTTAAAAAGAAATAAAAACTTTGGTTCAACAGTTATTGGATATGTGTTATGTCTGAGAATCCTTTTTGAACTATAGACCTCGATTTAAATGATCATGCAGTGCAAATAATGATCATTGAGTGACAAACCCAAATTGAATCAATCTATAATTAGGATTACTCAGAATATAAAATTGTTAGCAATCTCAACTTTTAGTAAATTTTACATACATGCTTTCCTTTAACTTAAAATATCTGATAGGGATGGATGAAAATGTAAATATTGAAATTTTACCTTGAAGTGGATATGAACATTGTGATATCAAACAATATATAAATTTCTTTTATTAATCAAAATTAAAAGTTTTTAAAAGAAATATTAAAAGAAATAAATAAAATTATATTAAAATAAATATTAAAGTAATTAAAAGAAATATTTTAGGTATAATGATAAATAAAATTGTCAAGGGAAATAATACAGAGGAAATGAATGTGATATACCATTTTATCCTAATTCAAGAATTAATTTTATTAATATCCATGCAACAAACATATAGGAAATAATGTAAATAGCTTAGAAATTGGTACAGAAAATGCATTGGTAACTCTGCAGAATACTTTCTTTGTACTGAGAAAGTAGGAGTGTTATTTATATATATACAAAATATAAAATATCATGATAAAAATATAAATAATACCTACAAAAAATTTGGTAATAAATTTTATTAATTGTTTGACTTAGTAGCCTCAACTTAACTTTGAGAATAAGATGTAAAGAAAAGTGTACAACCAAATGACCACCTTTTATTAATTCCTCATCTTCCAAAAAGTATAAGTTCTATAGTTTTTATGATGTTGCCATTGTCTTTATAAGTGTTTAGTTTTACTTCATTATGCTTATCTATATACCTTTTTTGCTGCATTGCCAAGGTTTGGGAAAAAGATTTTATATATATTTCTCATCAAATTAATTACAGGAATTTTTAAAAATTGTTTTAAAAATTTTGATTTAAATTAATTTTTTTTACTTTATTTCATTGGTTTTTTTAGTAATTCATAAAACAACTTTCTGTTTGTTTAAGAATCAAACAAATTGTTCATATTTAATTCCCAGTCTTCAGATAATTATTTGTTGCTTTGTCATAGCATTTCAAATTTGCTATTTAAAGTTGTTCATGTGTAAGAAAAAAAACTTTTACTGACTGCAACAGTAAATACATTTTCTAAACTCAGTATCCTACTTAGAAAGATAAGAATTGTAAGATATTTTCTCATCAAGAAATTTAACTTGAATGAGGTAAAAAATTATAAAATTAAATATTAATTCTGTTATTATATACTGATTAAAAAATGTGTAACATAAAGTGAAACAATAAGTAAATTTCACATGTAAAATGCAAGTGAATTGTTATCTGAATAATCAGTACACAGACCTTTAGCATAATGGTTCATAAATTTTAATTTCACCTTACATATGATTGTTTTTAGTTGTCTCAGTTGAATTTTTTGTTAAACAACAAAGAAAACAATCCATTAGTTGAAGAAAAGTTGCCATCTCAAACTGCATGTTTTAATATTTACTATATTTGCTTGCATATAAGACACCCCCTTTTTATACACATTTTTGTCATACAAAACTTTATTCCTATTCATTATAATGAATTAACAGTACTTTAAATTCAAAGTAATACTGCAATACCCAATCTATATGGGAAATATCTTTTAAACTTCATCAAATTCCAAGCACTCAACTTTAGCGCTAATGAAGAGTCACCTTTTTTAAATCAGGATTTGAATACTCATACAATAAACTGCACTTTACAATCCAGTGCATTACTAATGCCACACTTATTAAATAATTTAATTACTCTCTCTGTTATATGTATGTTCCGTTGATTATTTTGCTGTGAGTTGCTTTATTAGATCCTCATCCTGGTTCCGCAAAGTTTTTATGGTTTTCTCAGTTAGACATGGCCTGAATCTAAAGAACATGAAACAGGTTCTCTTACTGTACAAGAACATTTTTTAAAGCCATAGCTTGCAAATAAATTTTTGAAAAATGAAGCAGTAAATTTTCACTTTTAAAAATTGTTCGCAAAAATTGGAAAGTTTAAATGAACCAATCTGCGAATGTTGATGACACTGCTTGCACATTCACTAAGCTTGACGTAACTAATATTCCCATTTTCCACAAAGAAACAAGAAAAGATCGCATAATTGCAAATTGAAGAAATATCCAGGAATTAATAAAAACTGAGCATCAGCATGTAAAACGCTGTATCATTGTGTGAGAAACATCCTGATTTTCAAAGAAAAGAGTGTGTCGTATACAGCATGTATATTGTTGGATTTTTAATGACATGGACATTCTAATACTCTCTCTTGAAAACAGTGTTCCATTTTGGTTTGAATGAATTTAATGATGTTTTCAACTCTAATAAAGGAATTTAATAAAACAAATATGAATTTCAAGCTTTTATTACTGAATTTAATAATATTAATAATGTTTTGTACTACCCCAAGAAAAATTCTGAAAATTAAAAAAGATGTAAATTGAAGTAAATTTATGAAGAGTTTTTATTTTAAATTGTATTTTACAACTTATTTTTTGTATCTTAATGATATCTGGACAGGAGACATATATATCCATTTAAATTTTAGAGATCACAAGTTTTTATATTGTTTTATAAAAATGTAATTAGTTTTAATCACATTACAATTCTTTTGTTAATATTTATCCTAAGAATCTGATGACAACGCCCAAAGGTAAGTAATAGTTATGTTCAAAACATCGTTAAGCAGTATCTCAAGTATTTGCATTATTTATAAAATTATTTATCTTGTACAATTTTCCATTTGAAATTAATTTTGTAAAATTACTGCTAATTATTTTGTGAAATAATCAGCTCTAAATTGTAATACATGTATATTTATGATTTATTTTTCAGTAATTTTATAAAATAAATTTCAAATGGCCAATTATGCAAGATAAATAACTAAATAATGACAATACTTGATATTTTTATATATATATATATACAACCCAAAGCTCTATTGTATTTAAATATGTTAATAGGTTGAAGAATGTTGAAAAGTATAACATTTGTTTTAGGTTGGATGCATCATACGGTTGAATCTTTGGGTGATACTGAACGACAATCTCTTTCTTTACATTATTTGCAAAAGTCCATTGAAGCTGATCCTAGTAATGGTCAAAGTTTATATCTTTTGGGACGTTGCTATGCAAGTTTAGGGAAAGTTCATGATGCGTTTGTTTCATACCGTAGCTCGGTTGATAAATTTGAAGCTAATGGAGACACCTGGTGTTCAATAGGGTAAGTACTCTTATATGTTATTTTTACATTGTTTTATCTATTTTTATTCTTTGTTTTGTATGCTTTAATACCTTCTAGCCTTGGATAATTTTGATGCTTATTGGTTAACTTACAGTTTTAGATTCATAATGTTGTTCTTACAAATGTCTTGCGTTTGTATTGCATTGTATCTATTTTATTTTTTAAAAAAATTTAATTTTAAATAAACTATTGATTAAACATTTTTGAAATACAGTTAAACTTCAGTATATTCCTTTATAAGCACTTATATTAAAAGCAACTTGAGATACGAAAGAGTTCAGTGTAATGCCCAGTATTATATTCGTCACATGAAAAGGTTTCAAGATACTATTTCATTATGGGAAAAACTTTGGTAACATCATTTGAAAGACAAAACTACCAAAGGTCTTTTATTATGAGGTATAAAAGGCTCACTACCTCTTCTATGTTCTATTGTGATTTCTGTCAGCTCAGAGATAAATGAATGTAAAGTGTTACTATTTTCAGGAAACCATGTTATGAAAATATGTAAAATATAGTTTTGATAAAATGAAATTCCATTGGGGGGGTGAAATAGGTTAGCTGTTTGAAGGAAAAGCTGTTCATACCTTGCTCACTTCTGCCAACAGGAGAATATGTTTAGCATAGCAGAAATATAATAAAGTTTAGAGTTGTTCAATGGATGTGATGGTTGTATTCACTCAATGTGCAGGTTCAATATAACAAAGGATTCTTAATAACTTTATGGAGAGAATCAAGGACCTTTTACATGCCAACCAAATCCTGAGAAACTGACTAAATAGAGTATTTATGTCTGTGCTTGTATCATATTGATAACTTGCACATCACTCCATGTCTTTCAAAAAGGCATTGCGATAACTGTGAAATTCAGAAAGAATGCACGGTCACATGTTTGCATTTTTTAAAGAATTATTTTGTTACTGCCCAGCTGACAACCAAAGGCTGCCATAAAGCATTTTAATATCCACCATGTAATATGCCTTTCTGGACGGCTTTTCATAGATAATAGGTTGTATTTTAGTTTTACAAGTTAGGGGAAAGCAGAAAAACTTTAAAGTACCCATACTGACATGTGAGCATGCAAAAGGCTAAAATACAATGTCCATCTCCCTATTTCAATAATGACTGGGATTGATCTTGAAACCTTATGCTTCTAAAAGCACTGTCCCACCACTTGGCCACTGTGAGTCTTAAAAGTACAATTTGCACTAATTTTAAATTTATGGATGACAGATTTTGTGTACATCATAAAGCTTATCTAGCTGACAACTTAGTGGAAAGGGATGATATTCGTCAGTTGGATTGACAGCTGAATCTTCAGACTACAACTCTATCCTTTGCAATCTGGGAAGTAAAATTTCACATGCACACAACTCATAATCTCCTGGCTAGAACCATCTAAAAACTTATAACCAATTAGATCACAATAATTAGATGCTTTTTTTCTAAGAAAATTTCATCATTATAGGCTGTCATCTAATTACAGAGATTTTTTATTTTAAATATATAGACTGCATTAATAAAACTTTATATAAAATAAGTTTTTTAAATATTTCTATTGTGTTTTAAGTTGAGACCTTTTTTTAAAATATTCAATACATATTGTAATAGATTGAAAGTAATTTCTTCTTAAGTCTCAGTTTATTATATATAATATCAGTATTTTATGAAGAATATGCATTAAATTTTTAACACATAATTTAAATGAATAATTTTATTTACTTTCTGATTTTAGTGTATTATACCAGCAGCAAAATCAGCCTATGGATGCACTACAAGCTTATATTTGTGCAGTGCAACTCGACAAAAGTCATACTCCTGCTTGGATAAATCTTGGAATTTTATACGAAAATTGCAATCAACCTCAAGATGCATTAAAATGTTACTTAAATGCTAGTAATGGCAAAGGTAAGTATTTTTGTATGTGTTTTGAATTAGTATTTTAATAACATTAAAAATGTATTACATTGTTAAAAAATTATTAAAATTTTTTTTTTTTTTTTTTTAAATCAAGGATACAATGAGTATATACATTAGGAAGGTACCTTCCTATTGTTATTTTACAACGTGAATTTCTTGTGTTAAGTAAATTATACAGTTTTAAAAATTATTTATTTGGATAGGCATAATTTATGTTTAGGTAATTTAGTTTAGTTTTAATATTTTGTTAATTTTGGTGTTATTTATGAGCATAATTTCAAGTTTGATTCTAATAAAAGATTTTTTAAAATTTTAATGACTAACATGCAGTTTCAGAGGAATTGTGTAAAAAATATTTAATAGGAATTAGATTTGTGTGTTATTTAAAATTATTTTCTAAAAAATCTTTGATTTCTGTATATTTTTACATGAGACATTATATAAGGGTTAAATTTTTTTTTTTTTTTTTTAAGTATTTTAATGTCCTTTTCCCTCTATTCTGTATTACTTCTTCTGTAAATTAATTTACTCACATTTTCTGTGTTTTGAATTTCTTACCTAGCACTGTAATGCACAATCTTGAATGAACTATGCTTCATTTCAAGCTGATAAAACATTGTAGAATCTTTGGAATGGCTGCCAATTTTTGATGTGGTGGTAATTTGGTAAAAGAGATGTATATAGTTTTGGAATTATGGTATATAGATTATAAGTAAAAGACTGTTTTGGATTGTTATGCTAAAGTCTTAAAATTTCAAATTTATCATTAGTAGTTAGATTTGATTTATTTATAGGTCCTGCTAATCCTAATCTTTCATCAAGAATAAAACTTCTGCAGAATCAAATCACTGGTGCTCCTTCCACAAATACTCAAAGGTATGATTAATATAGTCTTACTACTTTTTTAAGTTATAATACTTCTCTTTTCCTCTATAGTTTGATTCTACTGAAATATATTTTTTTTAATTTTTATGAGAGTATTAATTTATTTTTTTAATATTGAAAACAAGCCCTAAATTTACTGAGTTACTGAAGCCCTTTTCCAGATACTTACTTAGAAATTATGTAATAAACTAAAGTATTTTTTGTGATTTAACTAAATTTTGCAATCTTGAATATTTTTTAAGCTTATTAAAAATTACTTCAGTGCATTGGAGTCATTTTTTGTAAGTATATTAAAAATATTTTCTGTTCATATGAAAACATATTTTCCATTTTCATTACTCAATATTTTTATATTAATAAAAATGTGCATGCATAATATATAACTCTGAAGCAATTTATTTAGTTATTTGGAATTATTTAAAATGAAGATATTTTTTGTATTTCTCTTATTCTAATATCTTAACATTAAAAATCAGTTAATTTTAAAAGTAAAATGTTTAGTAAAATGTTAAATAAATAAAATGTTTTTCATGTAATATTTTGTTTAAGTCTTGTATTATTGCTTTGCATTTGAGATTGACATTTAAAAGTTTTTAAGCAGAAATTCAAAACTGCCATGTATTGAAGATGCTTGGAATTTCCCTATTTCACAAGAAATGGCATCAAGACAAAATGCAGCTGTGCAAGGTCAAGCTGTAAGTAATTTTCTTAAAATCAACTGGTTCCTAATAATCTTGTATCTAATGTATCAATATTTTCAATGGAATTTATTTTGGGATCAAGCATAAATCAAGTTACTAATTTTGGAATGAATTTGTGTTAAATATTTGTCTTAACTTTCAAATTAAATGTTAAAAGTAAATTCAATAGAAATAAAACTCAACTATAATTTTCATTTTTGGGTAATATTATTTTACCAAATTTATTTTGTAGAAATGATTATTATTTCCATATTTAATTACTTTACATGCTTAACACTTAAAATTTTTTTCATTGTATATTTTCCTGCAAATGTAATTTTTAAGCTTAAAAATTTACTCATAATTAGACTAAGACTTCTAAAAGTTTAGTTATAATCATTTCTTCATGTAATAAACGTTAACTTTATATTGGATTGGAAACATTTCTAACATTATTAATTAAGTGAGACTAGGAATATTTACTATTTAAATCATGAGCAACAGTGTAAGAAGACGTTAATTTAGGTCATATGTAATAGGCAAGGACTCTGACTGTTTATAATTATGAAGTGTCAACTATATATTTAACATTTTTAAAGAATTTAGTATTAATTTCAGGACACATGTTATGTTAACAAGAGTATATAATACTGATGACATATTTGACATTTTTTTATGTAACCAACAATTGCTATTTGATTCAGCTAAAGTAATTTAATATTTAAGGTATACATTTAATAAGATTTGCCTTATGATTTCATTAATCATGTTTCAACTTTAAAAAATCTGTTTTATTTAAATTATATCTAAGTATATTTAAGTTAAAAATAGGCTAATTTGCTCTTTTAATTATTTTACATATACACTTACACATACATAAATATGTAATATAAATAATTAATCTTTATTTTTATGTATAAATTTTATTTGCGTACAATTCAGAAATTCCAAGTACAATTCAGTGAGTTTAGAAAAAATGTTTCTTGCATTTAAGATTGAATTTTTCTGGCAATTGAAAATTAAATTTAAGTAATCTAGTAATGCTAAATAATAGTACTAGAAAAGCATTGGAAGTCATTTCCCCATGTTTTTGCATCACTTGAATTTTGGTTAGATTGTCTCTTTCAATCATCAATAATTTTACTAAAAAATTTCAATAGAAGTAACTGTACTTTCATTTCTAGTGATAAATTTTTTTAGCAATTTTTTAATTCCTAGACTATATTTTAAGGGAAATATTATAAAAATTATTTCTAAAATTATGATTCCTAACAAAATTCTATAAATAGATGATTTTCATATAAATAAATCTATGTAATCAGCAAATTATTGAGATTAATTGTTGTTTAGTATCTACATTACAAATTCTTCCACCATTCTTAACAAGAATAGAAAAAGGCAAATCCTTTCAAATCTGCAAACTGCTTTTCTTTTGATTTTACCTCTCAAAATTCTGGTGGGAATGAAATTGTAAACATGTGTGACTTGTTTTAGTGACTTCATCAATGTGTGGTTTTTAATGTGTTATGCTATTGAAGAATACTGTGCCTGTTTTCATGATTTGTTAAAAGACATTAATATCTTCTTCACTGAGAAAAATAAGTAGTGCTAATAATAATTAAGAGACAGGTGTATGAATAAAAGTCCAAATTGTTTGGTATCAGAAATTCCAAATCTGAATTTTATTTTTGTTTCGGAATATGAAATACACTAGCAACATGAAAAAATTTCAGTGAAATATTGAGTGACTTCCGATTTTGTTTAAATAATAGAAATTTAAATGACTGCTGAAAATTTTTTTCATATTTGAGTGAAAGGTGATTTTTCCTACTACATCTACTTCCCTGCCTTTCTATCTTAATTGTTAAAATATTAAGCAAACCTGCTGTTAAATTTCAAATTAACAAGAAAATTTTACCACCCTAGACTCTCTCATTTTAGTCCATCTAATATTTATGGCTTATACTGTATGCATTGAAAATCTTCATCAGTTAGTTCCTGGTATATTTTCTATTTGAACTCGGGGAATTTTTCATATGGTATTAATTTAGTGCAGATATTTAAGAAAATTTTTTTAATTAACAATTTTTGTGCTACTTTTTCCTTATGTTTCCCAGTTTTACAAAATGCCTGTATTTTATATGTAAAAAATGGATGAATTAACGCAAGAACAGTTATCAACAATTATTTCTTTAAACATTCTTCCAGAATCGCATCAGTACTGCTACACACAATCACAGGCAGCCTTACAGTGCCCCTCAACACTCTACAAGTGCACCTGGAACTACAAATCAAGTAGTGCAGGTAATTCATTTATCATAAAATATCCTTGGGTTCATGTTCTTCCTTGTTCATAAATGTAATTGAAAAAATATTTCAACATGTTTATCTTTAAAAGTGCTTAATGTAGAACTAAATCCATTTTCCTTTTTATATAATTCTGTATTTTGATATTTGTAATTAAGTATAATCATTTTTAATTTGTTGCTTTTAAAAAGTATTATGTACACAAAACCTCCTGGGCTTAGTCCACTAGTTTTGAATATAAGGGAAATTATTTTTTTAGAATAACTACTATTTAAACTGAAGTGAAATATACATGTTTTTTTTACTGTTATACATAATAACAGTAAAAAAAAAAAAAAAAAAAAAAAAAAATCAGCTTGTTATTTTGCTAAAAAAAATTTCATGAAATCACAATCATAGAACAGTTAAGTAAATAAGTTTTCCTCTTTTACCAATTTTAGATTTTCTTAATGTTTAAAAATCAAACAGTTTTATCTGTTTTCATACTTGTAATTAAAAGCTACAGAGTGATTAAAATATGCTGTATTTATGTGTTTCCAATTTATGCACATGCATTTTAGGTTCAACAGGTACAGGTACGGCCAGCAGCAATTGCTTCTACTGCTCAAGATCAGCCTCCGACGAAAAGAATAAAGCTTACCCCAGGGGTGCCTCAAACTAATGTAAGATATAAACATTTCAATTTGTTCTTTCTGTTTTTATACATTGTTTCTCCTCAGAAATGTTTTAAAATTTTATTTAATAATGATAATTTTAATTTCCTTTCATATTATTTAGCTCCCTTCAAGCTCAGACTCAAATGTAAGGCCCCCATTTTATTTAAATCCACAACAATTGCAACTGCTCAATTACTTTCAGCAAAATCAAGTGAGTTAAATTTTTTTTTTTCATTTGAACGTTACAATAAATTTAAAAGATGCAGTATTCACTTTATTTAATTGATTGAAAAATTATAAAAATACTAAAATTACACTTTTATAACAAGATGCTTTATGTTTAAAAAATTTTTTAGCTTCATAATGTGCAAAAATTTAAATGATGAAAATGAACATGAAATTAATTGTTTAAATAAGGAGTTGTGATATTTACATTTATTAAATCAGAAACTATAATCATAATAACTTTATACATAATATTTACTTTATAGTTCAAATCAAAAATCAAGCTTCAAAAGTTTTTAATACTATCACTCTATGCGGGATAGCATTTTCTTGAACTATAAAAATTATGCTCTTAAAATTTTTAGAAATATTGGAAAAACTTGATTAAAATGAGTTGTATTTCTGTTGCATTCTTATTGCTTTTAGAATCCAATTAAATAAAAAAACAACTTTTAAGGTGGTATTACAGTGTTGAATGGAGATTGCTTTGTTATTCAATATTTTGTGTACTTGATTGTAGGATTACAAGCCGAAAATAAAAATAATAAGCAATTAATATTTATGATTTCTGCACCAATCTCAATCGAATATTGTTTCTGTTTTTAACTGCATTTATTGCTTAAATTGCTACTCAGATGATGAAAGTTTTACTATTAGTTATTGTTAAATACTGCCTCTAATATTATTTTTTATTTTTATATGTCTGAGGTGTTCAGCTTTTGGCTGAGAACTTCTTTTATAAGCAAAATTAAACAACCTAAATTTAAACTAAAATGTTTGTTTCACAAAATAATTTCATGAATGAAAGGGCAAAGCACTCCCAGTATTAATTCACATGGTAGTATAAAACATGGTAAAATAAGTGAATAAAATTATGAATAAAAAACACGATAAGCAAAATATGTACAAGGAAGGATGGTAATCTAAAGCAAGATGGAGAATGTAAACAATACATGATTCATCTACGGGGGAGCCTGAGAGAGGACGCCACGATAGGAGACATGAGTTCGTTTGCTTTCATAAGTTTAGTTTGCTTACATTTTTAAAGGTCGGTTAAGTACATTGTCAAGAAATGTAAAAATAGAAAAAAATTATTTACAGAAGATAATCCATCATTAAGGACTTTGTTGTTGTTTACAAAAGGAAAAGCATGAATGTAAACAAAGATTTAATTATTGAGGAGGTCTTGGGTCATCCACGGGTGATCCCAGTTGATGGCGCCACGGTAGTAGTCATGATTTTTGTTTATGAATTCATTTGTTTACATATTTTTTAAAAAGCGGGTTGATGGAGAGAGCTATTGGACCGATCTGGGCCTATTGAAATTTTTAATGTCGTACGGCTCATAATTCTCGATATTTTGAATTTCAATATTATTTATTTCATAGAGTTTAATTTATAATTTGAAATAGAGCGTTTTTATGTAATTTGTTAGGGTGGGCATTGCCAAATTTTTTCTAATTACTGTATTTTCCTGTATATAATCTGCAGCGGCGTATTCTCTGCACTGCCTTTTTTTCAAGTAAGAGGAAAAAATAGTGTCGAATAATCCGCAACGGCGTATGGTCCGCGGCAATTTTTTTCCGGCGAATAGTCTAAAATATGAACAGTTGACAATATGGATGTCACATAAAAAAAATGCACATTATGATTAAATATATAATAAATTGTATAGAAAAAAACTTTTTTATTTTGAAAAAGATCTGTCTGGATTCACCTCATCGCAAAGATCTATAAACTTGAGATGAAAACACGAGATCGATCAAGAGCGATAATTTCGAGAAATTCTTGTAAAACTTATCGATATTTATCTTCTAATAACTTTTAAAACGTTGTTAGACATTTTAAAAATATATATATTTGCTTTGTTAATATTTAAATGAAAGAAATGTATTATTTACAAATTGCATTTTTTGTATATTTTTCTTTTATACTGCTCGTCTTTGTTTTTCACTTCATATTAACATACTTCTTGCCATTTTTTTTTATTTGCTTTCGCTATAACTTTGAATTTTAAATCTGCTGCATTACTTAAAACTTTTCGCTTCCATATGATGATATATGAATTTCGATATTTTCAAAAAGAAAAAGCTTACATCAAGACAAATTGCAAAATGGCTTTAGTGACATGAAACTAGTATCTTTTCGAGGAACTGAATTCGTATTTGGATGTAATTAGACAAAGCTGATTATAGATTAAATAACTCAGGTGTGTCTGGGTACCACCTGTCATTTATTTTATGAAATATAAACTGTATTTCTTTCAAAACTTTCTTGTAAACTTTTCTGATGGAGAATGTTTTTTATCAGATTATCTGCGGCGGTATAAAAAACGCGCAACGAAATTCGGAACTTTTTAAACTCATAATCCGCGTATTATATACAGGAAAATATGGTAATGTTCCTGAAATAATGTTCAGCTTTACTAATTAACCTGAGAATTTTATTTTGCTGTTCGAGTATTTGTCAATTAGTGATACAAACACCTCCCCAGATTGTGGAGGTGTAGGTAATGATTGGTCTCAGGATCGAGGAATATATTAACAGCTTCTTTTTCATTGAGAATTATGCATGTTAGAGGAAAAGGAGCAGTACTAGCACTGATCTTATATCTCATGTTTTGAATATGGGTTTTCCAGGTGAGACTTTTATCAGTTGTAACACCCAAATATTTCACATTATTTTGCCATTGTATATTGGTTCCGAGGATTTGGATATTAGGGCAGGTGCTCCTATTCCTGGTAAAGAGCACAACATGTGTTTTTAAAACATTAATTTTGATCATCCAGTTGGTGAGTTAATTTTCAATTTCTGCAAGATGCACATTTAAGTTATCGCTTATAGTTTGATGGTTCGAGCCCGAGGATAAAATGGTGGTGTCATCTCCAAAGAGGGAGATGATGTTTTTGTCATGGTGTGGTATGCCATTTATGTAGATGTTAAATAGAAAGGGTCTCAACAGGGATCCTTGAAGGACGCCTGCACAAATAGGTTTTTTTAGAGGAATGGGAGTTTTTGATTCTAACGAAAAAACATCTATTTGTGAGGTAGCTATGTATGAGCCTGGTAAGGGGGGGATCATACTTAATTAATTTGAAGGTGAATCCCTCATGTCAAACTTTGTTAAACGCTTTTTCTATGTCTAAAAAGACTCCTCCAGTTGATTTCTTAAGTTGAATATTTTTGGAAATGATTTCCACAGTTTGAAGCAGCTGGTGCGTTGAAAGTTTTTTCCTAAATCCAAATTGTTGAGGAATGATGATGGAATTTTTTTCTTCAAATTTATTAAGTTGGTTTAGGATAATTTTCTCCGTTACTTTCACCTTAGTGGGTAAAGGGAGATTGGCCTATAGCCTACTGGTGATTGGACTTTTTCCTTGTTTTTTTATTGGCACAACAACTGCAACCTACCAGAGGGGGGAGGGAATAGGAATAGTGAATAATATCGTTAATGATGGTAGGTAAGAGGCTGACAGCAATAACTGGGAATTGTTTAAGAATTTTATTAGTAATACTGTAGTCTCTAATATTATTTTAGTATTTTATTCATAGTAATATATTTCTCTTTAAATGCTGAAATAATGTTGTCTTTGTGTAAATATTACTGGAATTATGGAAACTATTGTGGACCCACAAAAATGCACATTGCTAGGTAATCAATGTGCATTTCTCGTGAAAAATAATAATTGCAATAATTGTTAGAAAATTTTTTTAAACTTAATTATGAAGTTTTTTATTTTTACCATTAAATTTGCATATGGTAATTCTGAACAAAACAAATATTTTAATGTTTTTTATTTATTTTTTATTAATACATATAAAAAGTAGTAGTTTTCCAAGTTTTATGTGATAAATTTTCATCCTGTTGTAAATGTTTTTTAAAAATTTAATATTTTGAATAGTATATTTCTATGAATCTTGAATTTTTCTCAAAATAAATTATTTGTTGGGAGTATTTTTCTTTCATTATTTCATATGAAGTAATTATTAATAATGTGTAGTTAAACTTTATCATTTTTGAGAAGCATTCTGTTCATTTCTAAAATCTGTAATTAGGGTTTTTTTCTTCTGCAATTTATATCAATTTAGATATCAAAATTAGTTTGAGAAAAGTTAGATTTTTTTTTACTTCGGGATCGGCAATTTTCTCGTAATATTCTTTCAAATGTGATTGTCTATTGGAATATGTACATTTTACTATTAATAACTGAAATAACTGAAGTAATATCTTGTGCATTTCTTGCGTAATGTATGCTGCTGCAATAATACTTTTTCCATATATTTAATGCACTATTTTTTTTAGTCTAACTTGTCACTACAACAAAGGAATCTATTTCACCAATTACAACAACAGTACCAGCACATGCAACAACATCAGCAACAGCAAAAACAACATCACCAGGTGAACAATTTTATAATTATAAGCAATTTGTTTTCTGAAGTAAAATTATTCAAATTTCTTCCACTTAATTATTTTTTCATTTACTTGAATTTGTGCACAAAATTTCTTGTTTATAATGGAATGCAGCACAAAACTTAATTTAGAACTGTATGAAAACAGCAAGAATGTTCCCTAAATTTAGTTGTATCTTTATGTTTAAACAAGTATATAGGATTAAATTGGATAGCAACCTAATAGATGTTTAGAATGTCATATTAATCAATTTCAGTAGATATTTATAATTGATATTAAATATTTATACAGATACGGAATCATTTTAGCTTATTTATGTATTGCATTTTCTGTTTTAGCCCTAAAAGGAAAATTGTTAACATTTCTTTTGTTTTTCCTTTTTTGACTTTTTAATCACTTATTTATTATAATGGTCTACTTACATACAAATTTTCGTATAATTTGAACAACTCAGTGTTAGATTTTCACTTTAACTGTTTTTAACATTCATTATTTTTTTTTTATAAATTACAGAGTATTTCTCTAAAAACAATCTAATTTATTTGTTTTTGATTTTATTTCAGATATCTTTTTAACCACATTAAAATAGAATTCATTATGAATTATAAGAATTTGTAGCATTTGTTTTATGTTTCACTTTTTTCTCTTCAAGCAAATATGAATCTTGATTTATTCAATTAGTGTAGTCATTAAATTCTGCATGTGTACTTTTAATTTTTGGGCTATTTTTTTCATAGACATTTATGCTGAATTTTTTTTTAAATTATTTTACAAATTACCTAATATTATGATTGATTAATAACATGATGAACTGTTTAGTAAAGTGAAATCCCTGATAATAATTATCTCTTTCAAGCATTATTACTTTCAAAATTGTTCCAGTATCCAGAATAAGTATTTTTTATATTTAATTATCACAAATTTTGTATTATAGTTCATCAAAAACATTTAATACATAAGAAGTTTTTTTCTGAAATAAATTTTTGAAAGTATTTATGATATGTGTATGCAAATTACTGGATTTTTTTTTTTGTATACTGGATAACTGAAGTTTGATTAACTGAAAGAGGATCTTTTTCTGTAAAATGTGTGTAGATGCTTAGTGCTAATCAGTTTACATTTTCATTGTAATTAAAGAAATTTTATGAATTTTTCTTTTACATGTCTGTTAAGAGTATAGTATGCATAATTAGGTCCAGAATAAATAACTAAATTAATTAGTTTCATATACATGCATTTATAAGTATAAAATATAGCCCATCTGAACATTAGTGTTACAAAATAATATATATAGTTTATATTTTTATGAGGATTATTTAACAGTGCTAATTTAAATGACAATAATAAGGTAGATTATGTTTTGATACTTTTATGTTATTATAATTGGTAAAATTACTTTTTGTTAGAAGTTTTGATATTTTTATGTTATATTTACTGTATTCAAATTACTTTTAGTCTAAGCAAAATTTAAATTAGTATACAAATAATTGTCATTTTGTTCTACCTTTCTTATTAATTCTATTTGATCATTAAGTAGGATTATTAATGATTCTTAGTTTTTAATTATCATTATCATTTTCTGGTAAAATGTATATTGAATTGTCCTCATTGATTAATCTTCTCTACTAAATATTTGACATTGATCAGTGTAATTAAATACCTTAATTATTTTTTCCTTTAGATTCCTTCTGCTCATGCACCTGCCATATTATCTACAACTGCCAGTACTCAGACCTTATGTACAACATCTACAATTACAACTTGTGCATCTCGTAGTGCTCCATCTGTAAGTGGCTATATGTCACCAGATTCCACTGCCACTCAAGTTCGTCCTTCATCTTCATCATTGCCAACTGATGGAAAAAATACAGCTGGTTCTACTCCTTCTGTTAGTCAGGCAAATTTGATCAATGTTCAGGCACGAACTACACCTAATATCACAAATTCTCAATCCTGCCAAGTTACTACTACAACAGGTAGTTCAATGCTTTCTAAAACCTCACAAAGTACCAGTATTCAGTTGCATCATCTTCCTGGATCTAGACCATTAGGAACTCCAGTGGTATGTTTTATTATATAAAGTTTGTAGTATAGAAATAGGCATGTTCAGTTTATATTATCAGAGTTAATTGAATGATTAGTATTGCAGTATTTAATTCAATAATTCTTGAATTCAACTCCAACTTCAAACATAAAGTGATTATGGCTGTTTGCAATCTCTTTTATCTTTTTTTAGAATCAATATTTTTTTAAATTTCTGTTTAATAAATTATTACTTTATCTCTGAAAACTTTTTTCTTCCATATAAATTGGGAATCATAAGGCCTAATTTAAAGGATACATGTACTAACAATTACTGGGATATATAAAGTGTCATTTATAAATCTTATTCATGAATTATTCATATTCTCAGGATCATGTGAAAAATTTAATAAGTGAATCTGATCCTAAATGAAATGTAGTACAAATATCATGTGAATAGTATCATGATGTAGCTAATTCAAATTTTGTTCCTACATCATAATATTTCATCTAAATCCAAATAAATGAGTCTTGCCTTACAAGTAAAGATACCAAATGCTCCAATTCTAACTAAAAAACTTTACCAAAATGCTGAATCTGCTTCTGTAATTTTTACATTTGTAAAATCTTTTTTGCATTTTTTCTAATACTAAAATTTCAGTTCTTGAGGAGAAAAAGATGCGAAGGTAGTATTCATATCATCTGTAACATTTCATATCACTGGGTAATTGTTCTTTGTAGGAAAGCGTTTCTAATTTAATTTGCTATTTTCATTTTTTAAAAAGCTAGTTGCGATTTAAAAGACCATGTACATGTAAATTCCTCTTGCTTACAACATTCATTTTACCATATTTTTCTGTATATGATTTGTAGATTCCAACAGATTATATGCCATAGTGGATTATAAAGCAGTTTGTCCTTTTACTTGAAAAAAAGGTCTTGCAGATTTTATGTCTCTGTAGATTATATGCCGGAAAATGATATTTTAAGTGAAAGTATATCAGATGCAATGAGAGTCTTGCTATTATTTTTAAAAGCAGACATGTTGTAAATCAGTATAAATATTTTTAGATCTTTTCATTCCATATTTGTTGAGTTAAAGTGAACTTAATTAATAATTTATAAAGTTAATGGAAATAGAATGGAATTGAGTTAATAGAGTATAAAGAGTAATAAATTTTTTTAACATGAATTTTGGTAATTTTTGTTTTAAAAAAATTTTGAATTTCCTATTTGTTTTGCTTTTTTTTTCTTTTTTTCATTTAAACTGTTTGCATTAAACAAATTTTACTTACTAAGTACTGCAGATAATAAACTGGTTTTTAATCCCTTTAAAGTAGTTTTTAGCCATCAAATAAAATTTTGTGTCTTATAGATTTATTTATTATATATGTATTGAAAAAGTATATTTTTGTTAACGTGCATGCAAACAGTTTTTTAAAACTAGTTTTTTTATGTATATTTTTGATGTTTTTGATAAATGATAATAATAGAATTACTTTTCACATTAATTTGAAAATTTTTTAAAGGGATAAATACAATTAGAAATTTATTTAAAAATTTGAAATTTTGTTGTTTTATATAAATATTTAAGCTTAAATAAAAAAATTGAGTTTAAAAGGCAAGAATGCTTTATATAAAAAATTGGTTTCATTATATAAAAGAGTTCATTGCTAAGAAATGACCTCCACAAAAAAGTAATTTTGTATTGAGTTTTTCAAATAATATATCTTATGCCAAGTGTCTTAATTGTCCGTTATTTTAGATTTTTTTAAAAATTAAATTGCAAAGCTATAAGCATATTAACATTAACCATGAAAATTAAACAGTTTATTTCTGTTTCATCTCAGTCATGTTAAGGATTATATTTTACATTTTTTTTTTATTTTAATTTTCATTTAGTAAAACATAAGTAAAAGTCCATAAGCAAAAACAATCACAAATGCAATTTTTTTAGACAGCAAGTTAGTACACATGTTTTCTTTAGTTTGGAAGATTAATGGTCTATTTGATCAAGTGGAACCATAAGAACTTTCCAAAAATTAGTATTGCTAAATACTGAAATTTGCTCATTTTAGTGGCCACAATCTTTGACATGTTATTAGTGCTGCAGAGATTTTACTTTTCTTTATAATTTATTATCCTTCATAGGAAATCTTTGATTATGTTATAAAAAGTTCTCTCAAACAAAAGGAAAACAAATAAATTTTAAAAGAAGTATCCAAAATTGATGCTATACAAACACCAATAATGGTGATTTTTACATTTAACCAAGTCCTATCATTTATTAAATCATCTATAGCTTATTTCTGTTTAGAAAATAGTTATCCTGTTTTACTTTTCATACATTATCTTCATTAAGCAGTAAAAGGCAAAACCTGTTATCTTCTGGAATTGTTAAGGAAGATGAGATAGGTAAAATTTTATAACATGTGAATAATAAATGGTTATCATTGTTTTAGGCTTCATTTTAAACTGTTAGTTCCAAACAAATCCACCTACATGTGAAACAGGTGACCACAGATCCACAAATTCACATCTAGGTGTGTTTCTTGTAGCATGTGGAATCTTTTTAAAATATTAGGTGTTGGTCGAATTAACTTTTGTGTACAAAAACAATTTAAAAGCTTAAATTTACTTTAAATGTGCTACATTTAAAGCTTAACTTTTTTGGAGTTCTGCAGAAAATTATTTGATCATAAAATTTTTCTTCCATCTTTTTTATTTTTTAAAATTTTTTTATTGTTTGTTGTTATGCTGTAAGGGAACTTTCTCAGCAGGACACTTTTATTAAATGTTATTATGACAAACATCTCAGTGTGCAGATTTAAAAGTTTCAACTTCCTGAAATATTTTACTCTTCTCTTTAGTGTTTTAAGCAATTATTTAAAATATTAATTCATTTCCCAAGAGTTTCTATCAACATAGTGAAAACATGAGAAATTATTGAATGAAGTTGATTATACTGAATAAAACACTAAGCACTATCTTCTGCTTTAATCACTGATTTTTTCATTTTCAAACCTTGGTGTTATATCTTTAATTGTGCTACATTTGTTTTAATGTGTGGCTCATTTTTTAGGATGCATAACAATAGATCTTTTGAAATAGTATTGTTCTTTATTGAAACTGAGTTTAAGCAGCCTGTTTTCAGGAATGTTACAAAAAGTATTAAAAATGCTGATAGATTATTTTTGAAAAGAATATCCAGTGTTAATTTTCAGCAGATCTCAATTTATTTTTATTAAATTTAACGATAAAATCATTAAATATACTGTATTTGTGTAATTCTTTTTCATACAGTTAATTCAAAATTTCTGACTAAAAGTTTCAAATAATAATTTATTAAACAATATGTTTAGATTTTTTTAGGATATCATATAATTTTTCTAAGCAAACTATACAGTAGTAAATTGTTCCAGAGTAAATGTTATAATTTAAGTCAATGTTTAATTCATTATGCTGAGCTCAAAACAATAATTTAATGAATTAATGAAAGTCAACTGGATGTTTTAAATACTTATAAATTAAATTTCATTTATCCGTGAAGTTTAATATTAGTTAAAAAAAAATTCTAAATTACAAGTAGTAAAAGATAATTTTCATTGAACTATTTTCTGATAGAGACAAACTTTTACTTTTAATTTAATTTTATTATTATCAATTATTTTGTTATTTCAAAAATTACAATTTTTTTATTTTACATTTTTCAGGTATCTAGTACTTCACAACCAACTGTTGTCTTGCATGATTTGTGCACATCTATTAGTGACAAAGATCTTCAAATATTACTGTCTCAAAAGGACATAGCTTCATCACTTGCTGAAGATCTCTTAATGCAGTTTTCCAGTGATTCAAAGAAAAACCTAAAAAAGTGTTCATCAGACTCAAAAGATTTGTCAAAAACTGAGAAAGATAATGATGCCTTACAAAACTCATCTACATTTCCATCATCAATTTCTAAACGATCTACATTATCACATGATGTTAAGGATAAAGTGTCAGATATCATTAAAGAGAAGGAAAAACAGGAAGAGGCAAAATTAGATAATGGATCTTCTAAAGCCAAACGTGATCCCTCATCTAGTGTTTTGTCCCCTACTTCATTATCAATAAATATGAGTTCATCTCAGTTATTAGCTGCTTGTAAAGGACTGACAAAAAATGGTGTATCAAATACAAGCATAATGGCTGAACTTTGCCCTCCGCCATCACCACCAGATCCGCCTTATCCTCCAGTGCCTAAAGATCAGTTGTTACCTCAAACACCCAGTGTATTTGTAAGTAAAAATGTGGTATTCATTAATGAATTGTATTGTTTGTTAAAAAGAATGCTAAATTATTCCAAGATAAGTTTTATGAGTACACTTATTAGTGCTTAATTATAGTATTTTTTTAAGTTTTTCTTATTAAGGTTTATATTGATTTTCCTATATTCAGTTTTTGTTTTGACAAAATTCAATTACAGTTTTTCATTTGAATTAGTTTTGTGCAAAAATGATGGTAGAGCAAGAAACAGACTCTCCATATTTCCTGTAAACTGCCTTGCTATTTCTGCTTCTTTTGCTACCTTAATTTGTCAATACACTACACATTAATTATTTTTAGAACATTTTAAGTTTTTATTACAAAAACAATAAAAAAATTATGTATATAATATATCAACGGTATACTGGTAATAGTTATAGTCGCCATTTAAACATGCCATTACTTAAAAAATTTGTAAATTTAATTTAAATTAACATTTAACACATGTGTATCTTTCCTATTATATTAATTTTATTACAAATATTATATATTGGAAAAATAATCAGGCCAAATTTATTAGTTTCATGTAGCTATTGTGTATCAACAACTTAAATCTATCAGTTTCACCATATATCAAGTTTTTTGTATGTTTTATAAGGTTCCTATTGCACATATTTATCAAATGATAAATTGAGAAGAATCATTATGCAGTGTTTTATGCTATATATTTGTTTTTAAAAAATGTTTTGTTAATATTCAGTTTTGAACTAAGAATAATTGGTTAATAACTCAGTTATTGTGACTCTTCGGAAGAAATGCTTCAGTTTTTACTTAGCTAAATATATGTAATATTATGAACTGAAGAAGTGTAGTGCACTAAGCCAATTTGCTATTTATATATTTTTTTATTTATTCTTTATATATAGCTGGAAACCAAAAAGGATGCATTTTCACCACAGTTGCAAGAATTCTGCTTGGCTCATCCAATTTGTGTTATACGTGGTCTCAGTAGTGTTTTGAAACTAGGTAAGAAAATTTTTTCCAAATTTTAGAAATTTTTTTCAATGTTATTTGCTAATTTTTATTCTCAGTCAGCTTAGTACTCAAGCCTAATATATTAAATGTATACAAATTCTAAAATTCTGCAATAAATTTATCTTTTAGTGTTAATTGTATATCACTAGCTTTTAAGTTTTGTGAAAACTTAAATTTTTACTTCTGTTTCATTTTTACTCTTTCAATTTCATAGATCTTGGTTTATTTTCTACGAAAACACTGGTTGAAGCAAATCCTGATCATACAATTGAAGTTAGAACACAGGTAATTTAAAATTTACTGTCACATTTGGTTTTATTATCTTTAAAAATTATATAGGCTTACATAAAGTTTTGTTTTCTAATAGTTAATGCAAGCATCAGATGAAAATTGGGATGCTGAAAGACGACGACAAGTTTGGCGTTGTGAAAGTCACAGGTCGCATACATCTATTGCTCGTTATGCACAGTATCAAGCATCTTCATTTCAAGAATCACTACGAGTATGGAAAGAACTTTGTTTTAATTTTACAATGAAAATAAACTTGTTCTTCAAACTGTTATCCCATCTACAGTAATTTTAATTTAATAAAAGATTTGTTCTTAATTTGTTTTCACTTTCTAGAAGTACTGATTTTCATCAAAGTTAAAATTTATTAATATTGTACTAGAAAATAAAGTTTTAAATTTGTGAGCTCTAAAAAAAGAATACTAATTTTGACTTAAACATTTCTTCTAAAGTTACAGTAATCTATCTTATTGAAATCTTACTTATTTACTATGGACTTTTTTTTCTACTAAACTCAATTCTCATTTTTAATTTTGATTTTTTGCATACAATATAAAATTTGTCTTCTCTGAAACAGAATTTTACCCACAGAAGTAAAAGGACATGAGACTTTAATTTGAATTTTTTTCTTGAATAGTAATCTGGTTAAAAAATTTTTTTAAATTTATTATTCTTGTATTCTATTTTAGTTTTTTGAATTAAATAATTTGTTTACATTAAGTAATTTGATTTGAAATAATGATATCAACATTACCAATGTTTATTACAGAGAGGAATTGTTTTCTATCTTTAGGTACAAGGGTAAAGTTGTTAATTGTTCCTTAATTGATGCCTCAATATAACTGGATCTGTATTAATTGGTAAAATGTCATTAAGAGTTAATAATAATAATAATACTGTTGGTAGGAAAATAGCTAGAAACTATATTGCACAAAACTTTCTTGTGCAAAAGTGACCATAAAGGAAGTAAATAAAAAGAAGCTTACCTTTTGTTTTTGTATCTGTATGAGAGTCTCTTGAACTAGTGGTGAAGGTGATTATAATGACTGCTAGGACAAAAAGATTTTACAGACATATTATCTTTTAATAAATTTCTTGAATTTTTCAAGCATATTATTCTACAAGACACGAAACTTAATTCCAAAATTACAAGCTCAGAATAGTGTTCTCTTTGTTCTTACTTTAACCAGTAGACTAGTTGCTTCATTCAATTTATGACTTCCTAAGGTCTATGATGCTATATTTTTCAAAATCAGGTAACTATTCATAGTGTTATAGAACATGTCTTAAAATATTTCTATTAAAAATCCTTCCTCTACATTATGGTAGTCCAGCTCTGCTTATACAGGAATTTTCAAGCATTAATGCATTTAAACGTTATTGATTTTTAGTACAGGAATATAGTTACTCATTTACACAGTTAAAGCTATTTTCCAAGCTGGCAATTTATGTTACATTTTTTCTAGATATGCATTTTTGCAATGGTGTGTTCCTAAAATCAGTATACTTTCTTAAAATATTTTGATATTTGGAGTAAAACATTTTATAGAAGTACAATTGGCGTGAAAATTTATAATTTATGTATTAATTTATTATATTTTTAAATGTATCTTATATACTCAAAAAGCTCAAGGGTCACAATCTCTTGTTTCAATAGCTTTTTTGTTTTGATTGTCAAATTTTTGTTTGGAAAACTTGTGGTTTTGCTCTAAACTACTTAAAATATCTTCTATTTTGTAAAATCTTCTTTTAACCAGTGTTCTTAATTGCTAGAACTTTATTAAAATTAGTATTATTTAAATTGCAAATTGAAAAAAAAAATTCACAGTAATTGCTCTGTTGAACATTTAAAAGAGTTATTTGTAGTGTGATAGTGAAATTTTAAAATGAATGTGTGAAAAGCTAAATAAACTTATGTGATTTTATTTAACTTCAAATTTTCTTATCCCTTTTTCAGTTTTCTTTTAATTAGTTTTTATATCTTAGTCAAATTTTACTAAAACTAAATTAAATTCGCTTGATTAAATTTGGAAATATTCATATTTATTTATGAACTATTTCTATTTTATTTACTTTTGTTACATTGTTGATTGCAGGAAGAACAGGAGAAAGCCCAAGGAAGCCATATTAATAGAGAAACAGATAGTGACTCTAATTCTTCAGTACCTAGGTAACAGTCTAAATATATAATTTTAACATTTGGTGAAAGTAAAATGATATTTTAAACTTAGATTAAATGTTAAATTAGCTTAAAATATACCAAAAATTTTAATAAATTATTATGTCATTGCAAAAATTAATTTTTTTCTATTTTTTTTAAAATTAGAAGTAAAAAAGGAAGGAGAAATAGTTTCTTCAAAACTATTAAATTTGGGACAAATGTGGATTTATCTGATGAAAGAAAATGGCGACCACAATTACAAGAACTAACTAAATTACCACCTTTTGTCAGGGTATTTATTATTTTTCCTTTTTATGCATTTATAATGTTTGCTTTTTTTACTTCCAACACATTGTGTTGGTATTTTTATACATTTTTTCTGTATCTTAATTCTCTTGTCTATAGCCTGGTACATGGTTGAACTGATCATATATTAAACGTTATAGTGTCTCAAATTTTATATTCATTTATAAATCATTTGAAACTGCTGACCATTATAAAATTAGGTAATCAAAACAGTAGTTAATGTTTCTAATTTTGCTTTATCCTGTATTTTGCCAAGTTTGTAGTTGAATGGCTAGCGCTCAGACTTTTTGCTCCACAGTTCATGTGTTTGATTCCCACTTTAGTATGGGTTTTTTTTTGTGGTCTGAAGTCTACTATAAACTGTTTGTCCCAATCATCTTAGCCTGTCATATGCATAAAGTGTCTGTTTGCTTCAACTAATCCTGCCCTCTATTTTTACTATATTTAATAACATAATTACATAAAAATTTTTATTCATAACTTAATAGAGGGATAACAAATAGGTAGTCTCCATTGTGGCCTTATAAGTCGATTCTTTGAGCCCAGATCTCTGGTTCAATAATTTGTTGTTTTGAACTCATCTGAAGTCCAGTTAATAGAAAGATAACAAGTTGCTTGGTTTATGAAAATCAAACTGTAGCCCTGGTCTTTTTGGTTAAATGATTTGCAGATTTGAATGTTTCCTTTGGCCTGAATGCGTGCAGTGTTTCAGAATGTATTTTAAACTATTTCCAGTGTAATAAACTCTTGCGTGCAAAATTTACCATTGATTGTAAAACAAACAATACCTATAGCCATATAAATGTAGTGACAATTTATTCATTATGTCAAAGTAAATATTGATAAATGTATAAATAATACATACATATGCTTCTTACTTGTAGGTATTGATTCCTAAGTGAATTTAAGCTGTATTATGTGTCAAATAAGGTCTTACAATAAGTCTACACCATAAATAAAGAATTCTTTGTAAATCCAACATATTCCATTATTTTGATAACCACTTATATATTAGTTTGCATTTTTAGTTTATCCATTTAATTGTTTCTGTTTGAATATTACATAAAATAGTTTAAATTTCTAAAATGTGTTTATAATTTTGATTAAATTTAATTTTTATTATTAACAATTTCCTGTTTATTTTAGGTTGTTTCAGCTGGCAATATGTTAAGCCACGTTGGGCATGTTATATTAGGGATGAACACAGTACAATTATATATGAAAGTGCCTTCAAGTAGAACTCCAGGCCATCAAGAGAATAATAATTTTTGTTCTGTGAATTTTAATGTGGGTCCTGGCGAATGTGAATGGTTTGGAGTAGCAGAACCATATTGGGGAGCCATACATAATATGTGTGAACGGTATGATAATTTCAGCAATTCTTTAGCATTTCATGTCAATATTTTTATTAAAGATGTTTAAGTTATTTTCAAATGAATTTATGACCAATAATTTATTAACAAGAAATTCCAGTAATCTTTCATTATTGATGATTTTTTAAAGAAACTTTATTAATGAAGAGAAAGATGAAAAATTCAGTAAATTTTCTGTTTGTATAGGAATAGTTTAAACTTTCTCCATGGATCATGGTGGCCTATTCTCGAAGATTTGTATGCTGAAAATATTCCAGTGTATCGATTTTTACAAAGACCTGGTGATCTAGTATGGGTGAATGCTGGTACAGTTCATTGGGTTCAGGCTGTGGTAAATATTGTTACTTCAAAACCTTTAAAAAACTAAATATGCATTTCATAAAAGTAAAAAGTGTTCAATGTTATTAGTGTTTCTATGTTTATTTAATGTTCTGTTTTTGTTTATGTAAGTGTATTTTTCTTTTCAATATTTTATTTATGGTTTATAAATGTGGTTTACTTTATTTGAACTACTTTTATTTGAAAAAAATGGATTTATATTTTACATGTGTATGCTATTTGTGCATTTATATTAATTGATATAAATATATTTAGAAATTTCACATTATAAGCAAAATACTTTTATTAATTATTCTCAAAGAAATATTATGTAGTTTTTTTTAAATCAGAAACCAAGTATTTGTAAAATACATTCAGCTTTAATATTAATTTGTTAATGCTGAATTAGAAAAAAATTGCTCAGAATTCATATTTCTTTCTAGTACTCTATAATTTTAATCTTTCAAAAATGGAAGATGCACTTCTCAAGTGAAAAGAGAATCGTGACAAGAAATGTAAACTACATAATATGAAAATTAAAATGCTATTAGAATTGTTTCATTAAGCAGAAGCATTATATCTTTTGATTGAATATATTGTTTGGCCTGCCAGAAGGTAGTCAACTCAATGAGGAATCAAATTTGGAACAAGAATAATGAAGTTTTAGTTAATTTAATTTTTTTGACTAGCATTTAAATTATTTTTATCCTTGAAAATTTTAAAAATATTTGACTAAAAATTTAATCTTGATCCCATCTACGAAATGTTGAGTCCGCAAACAAATAGAAAAATGTGTAATGTAGATCATAACAGAATGTAATGTTGTTGGCTCTGTGTCTTGACCATATATTTTATTGGCTCAAGTTTTATTTCACTGTTAATAATTTTTGAAATCAAATCTATTTGGATTTTGGCTTAAAATGATGACAATTTAAACATTATTTAAATCTTGTATTTTGGTATTTTTTTATTTTCATGGCAAAGTGTTAGTGATTATTCTTTTTGTTGCAAAATATATTGATTTTGAGGCTTATATTAATTTTGCTATTTTCTTTAAATAAAATTCTTTTGGAAAGGTTTAATTCTCAATTTTATCACTAAAATTTGAATATGGAAATGCAGTACATGTAAGATTTAAAACGTGTGCATTTTTTTTATCTGGTATAGTGAATGATATATTTATTGTATGACTATTAAAATACAAAATGTCTTTTTTGATTTATTTAATCTGTATTAATATTATTTAATTTTATTGGCTCAAGTTTTCACCTCATAGTTTTATTTCTCAAGTCAACTTTTCCATAATTTGATTTGCTGTTAAAAGGAGAATTATTAATTTCTATTCGATAGTTTATTTATCTTAAAATTAAAGTTTTTGTTAGTTTTTATTGTTTTGTTCACTTAAATTTCTATAATTTTTATTAAAATGATTAACCTTTAGACATCTTTTATAAATTTTAAGCAAAATCTATTTTACATTAAACAATTTCTTTCTTTTCCAGAGCTGGTGTAACAATATTGCATGGAATGTTGGTCCTTTAACTGCTAAGCAATATCAGCTTGCTGTTGAAAGATATGAATGGAATAAACTTCAGAACTATAAATCTATTGTTCCAATGGCTCATTTAACCTGGAATCTTGCACGTAATTTAAAACTTTCTGATAGGAAACTGTTTGAGCAAATAAAGTGAGTATTTTTATTTTTAGCCTTTAACGTGGTAGTTGTAGTAAATATAATACAACTAATAGTAAATATTCTATTATATTTTTTACTGTTGTAGTAAAATCAATTTATTTTATTATTGGTTTTTATTTTATATCGGTATTTGGTTTGAAATGCTTAAAATAGCTTATATGATTGTTTCTTACACCTTGTTTAAATTAATATTAAAATTAGAATTTTATTTTTCATGATAATAAGCTGAATTAATGAAGCTTGTTTTCTGTGTTTAAACGAAATTTTATGGTCACTATTTTAATCTTTATATAAAATGCATGTTCTTTTTTCTTTGTAAGAACAAATATGACAGTAAAATAACCCCAATCATTAAAATTTTAATAGATAAATAAGGTTTTGGAGTTTTTGTTTCTAGGGACTCTTGGAAATAAATGAAATTTTGAAAATAGATTACTTTTGTTTCTGAACTCTAGTGGAAATAGTTGGAATTTTGCATTCACTCATCAAAAATAGCTAATTTTAATAGGAATTTTTAATTTTTCCTTTAGCATTTAACTTTGTTGTAAATGATAATTTAGAAAATTTTTCATTTTACCAAAGTTGTGCAGAAAATAATGTCTCCATGAGTTTAATTTGATTAAATATATATATTTTTAAGTGAAGTTGTGAAAATGTGATGTTTTAAAATCACAATGAATTAGTAGAAAAGTTCTGTGTTCCATAGATTCACTTGTTGCTTCTGAAATTATTAATTTTAAATAGAATTCATATCAGAAAATTTTCATTTGTTTTTACGAATATTTACCTCAATCATCATTTAAAAAAATTAAGTGACAACTTTAATATGATATGTTTACAATAACTGATATATATGACTAAATATATTTAGTAGAGTATGTTATAATATTTATTAAACTTCAAAACTCCTTCATCTGCAGGGAAAATTTAGTGACTCCTGGAAAATTTCTTGAAGCTCCTGAATCTTTTGAGAGTGTATGAGAACTATTTCTAATAAAATAAATATTAGTGTTTTCAATCATTATTTTTAAAATTTTAGCAAATTAAATTATACAAATCTTTATTCTATGATTAAAATAATGTACAATTTTTATAATTCCTAAATTTATGGTTTAATTTTTCATAATTATTTGTAGCTGACATATATGTTTTATGTACTTTCCATTCAATATAATGTAAAGAATCCTAAATTTTAGTGCTTGTTAAAACTTTTTGTACAGTTCTAATTTATGAATTTTCTAACTGAAAATATCATTTATGTATATTAATTGCTTTTCTATTATTTTTTTAAAGATACTGCCTATTGAGAACTTTACGTCAATGTCAGATGACTTTAGATTTCCTCAAAGAACTTAAAAAAGATGTTAAGTGGCATGGTAGAGCAAAAAATGAAGCTGCACATTACTGCACGAATTGTGAGGTAAAGTTCAATATAATTAACTTTTTCACCATTTGTATAAAATCTTTAAATTTTGTGACCTGTATGTTTATCAATTTTTTTACACGTTATAAATGAATATTTTAAGTGTGAAATTGGAAAATGATTATGTTGACACCTTGTATTCTCACTGTAAGGAATTTTTTATTTATGTGACTGTATTTTTGTCACTTAAACACATTATATTGATTACTACATTTAACAAGCTCTATATTTTATAAATTTTTTATAATAGAGCATTTTATCTATCAATGTAGAGTTTGCCCTTCATTTCAATAGCTCATTAGACTGCTATGTCTTTTATTATGGTTTTTTAAAATTTATTTTAAATTTATGTCTTATTTAGTCCTAGCATGCAAAAATAATAATTAAGCAACAAACCAGCCAACAACTTTCTTTGCAACACCTATATTGTTTTATACCCATTTTTTCATCTAAATTTTGAATTAATTCTGTGAGAAATTGATTTAAAACTATGCATTTCTATAAACTTTATTTTTTTGATGCTTGAAATCATCTGGCATTCTTTCAATTACTAATAAATTGCCTCTGACCCTGTCTAGTGGTCAGCGTACCCGACTCTGGGTAGGGAGGTCCTTGGTTCGAATCCCGGCTCGGGAATGGATGTACTTTCTCTCTCCTATCTTTGTCCTTTCCTAGTATTAGTGGGTTGTGAATGATTGCCGACCCTATAAATGGTACATATGGCATGTGTGTACTGAGGAAGTCGGACTCCCAAATAAATAAATAAATAAATAAAATAACACAAAGTTATTAAAAATTGATATGTAAATTATACTCAAATGTCAAAAATCAAAAAAACACTCCACACCAAATTATTTGGAGCAGCTTGTTCTTTTTGGACCTTGCGCCATAAAACCCAACCAACCAACCAACCACACCAAATTATGGTTTAGTTGGAAAAGTGGAGCAGAGCACCCCATATTGTCAGCCTGGCTGGCACTCGACAATAATAATACTACTAATAAATTTAATTCAAATTAGCTTTTGTTTACTTTTATTTACTTCTGATGTTATAGCTGCAATGCATGTTTAGAAATACAATAGATTTTAAAGCAGAAGTGCCAATTTTATGTTTCATTTGAAAACTAATATTACAGTATTTTTCTTTTTTTGATTATGTAAAAATTATATGCTGAAATTTAATTTTAGCATATAATTACATATTAACACATATAAAATTTAGCACAAAATTAGCATATGAATACATTTTTAAAGAACATTGTTGATAGAATATCATACATGTCTTATACATAATGAAAATTTTTTATTAATTTTATAATTTAGATAAGCAATACTATTTTGAAGCTCTTTTTCTTTGATAGGTGGAAGTATTTAATATACTTTTTGTAAAAGAGGTTGACAAGAAGCATCTTGTGCATTGTTTGGATTGTGCAAGGAAAGCAAGTCCCATTCTTGACGATTTTGTCATGTTAGAAGAATACACTATGGAAGATCTAATGGAAGTGTATGATAATTTTGTTCTTCATCCGGTAAGTCAACAATTGTTTTTCACTTTGCCAATATGCTTTTCTAAAATTAAATTTGTCTTCAGTTATTTCAAGGACTATATTATTTGTTCATTTTTCAGGTTCCACATACAAGTACTTCTACATAAGGGTGCCATTCCATTTGTAAAACTGCCATCAAATACCATTTGCTGGGAATAACTGCCACTTCAATGAGCCTAGCTGCCATTTATCACTCATTTTCCATAATATTCATGAAAAGTGTTCATAAGCAATGACTTGTTACACAGTAACTGAAAAGTTGAGTATCTGTAGTTGATTCCTGTATTTAAAGTTTGTACAGTTTCATTCACTGATTTGTAAATTTCACTGAAGAAAGAACTGTGTGTGAAATTAGTATGCTGAGTTTTTCAGTGCTATTGTACAGTTTATGGGGACACTGTAGATAAGTTGGTTTGGCTTATTGAGAGAAGTTAACCTGTAAATATGTGTTGCTCTTGTTGCTAAGTCTTTGTGCATGTTGTGAAAATGTATAGATTTTAACTACAGGCATTATAGTTTCAAATATTTTTCAATTATATTTTGTAACTGAAATCAAATTTTTCCTCATTAAATTTTATGAAAATCGCCTTTCCTCATTTTTTTAAAAATATTTTTACCATTTTTTATTTAGTAAATGGTGATACAATATGGTTAGCATAATGAGATCAATAATTATTTACAAATTATTATATTGTTATATAAACACTGTCTGCTATTTCATTGTGAAAAAAACATTTGACAATAAATTAACATATCGTTCTTTATATTTCAGAAAGTAAATAACATTTGAATAACAAGAGCTAGTTGCTTTTTAATTTGAATAAAGTATTAGTTTTATCACTATATGTGGTGATCAAAGAAAAGATGCTATAGGTCTATTTTTATAAATTCTTACGTGATTTCTGTACTCATTACATAAAAAATGAAAAAAATCACAAAAAAATTGTATAAAAGAAAATTATGTTACCTAAAAAGTATTTTCCTCTCTTTACCATGTATTTTTTCTTTTGTTGATGGATATTTTTATAATTATTTTCATCCCAATGAAAAGTCTTTAAATCAAACTGCTGCATTGTTCTATTTTTATAAGCTTTTAATTTTGTATACACATAAAAGCTTTTAAATCAGAAAAGTAAGCAAAAAAATATCTTAATTATATTTGGTTTAATTCTGATTTAGTGAACATTTGAAAATCACACAGCTTAACTGTAGTAATTTTTTGATTTGATACTCATTTAAAAATTGATTTAAGGTAATTTTTAAAAGTTAAAAATCTGTTGAAAATAAACAGGATAAATTGAATAAAATAAATTCATTTAAGCCCTCTGTTGCAAAATATTAAAACCATACTTTTGCTGAATAATAATTTTTAATAATAATAATAATTTTTGTAAATATTCTTCTATTTGGAAAGAAGACTTTGTAAGGATTTTAAAAGTTGTTGCATTTGTAAAAATGCAATTTTTGAAAAGTGTGATAATTTTAATTTTCTCTTACTAATTTAAATTCTAATTTCCTGTTTTTGTATTTAATTTGACTAGCACTTTTTTGTATTAATTTTTGTACAAGAGAAAATTTAAGTTGCTGTTATTAAATTTATATTTACTATGATAATATTTGAGTTGATTTAAGTATCATAATGCTACTAATATTTTGTTTTTCCTCTTTAATTCTTCTGAGATGTAAAGTTTTTTGTTGATTATTTACATTTTTTCCCCATTCCTGGAATTCCATTAGTATTTAATGAATAAAACATTATTTTATTTTTAAGTTTGATGAAGATGTTGTATGAAAGGGTTGGCTTTAAATAGGTTAAATAGTCACTTTTTGCATTGATTTGCAACTAAATGCATTTGAAATTGTTTTTTGATTCAAATTAGCCTTTGTGTTTAAAGATACTAGAGGAAACTTAATCTGCATCTTTTTATTTTTAGTTGTGGCAAATCTTTACTGTTTGGTGATTCATTTATTAACAAATTTATGATTTGCTTAAGGATAAATTTGTGAAACAAAACATTTCTATATAGATATTTTTTTAACATAATATATCTCTTGAATGCTTATTGTATCACCATTTGCTAGTCTCCACATTATGTTGCTATAAACCTTACTTAATGTACAATTGTATTAGACTTTAGCATTCAAAAATTGACAAAATTTATACTAAATCTAATTTTTCATCTTTTATATTCAAACTATTTTTTAAAATATCTATTATCAATGTTATTTAGTTATAATTCACATAAATATAAAATGCATGAACTAATTTTATTTCGCGATAATTTGAGGTATGACAGTTTAATATTATACTATGTAAATTAGTATATATAACAAGATAAATGATGTTAAGTATTAAAATTTTAACATTGTTCAAAATATTGTACTCATATAATACACACTGTGTATAATTTATAAAGATTAAAAATCGTTTTTAAAATCAAAACTTTTATGTAGTTCTTTTTAAATCTAGTTATTCCCAATTATGTTTTGTATAATATACTTATTACCATTTTGAATTAATCTAGATGATACATGTATGTATGTATTTATATTTCTGTAAATCTTAATGTGTCCTGTGTATGCATACATATATTATTTTGTAAAAATGTTAAGCAGCTTGTCAAAGTGATTTTGTAGATATCAATGTGATTTGGTAAAACCTGGTTTTTTTCCTAATATTTATTGAAGACTTATATTTTTCTTGCAAGTTTACAGTTTCAGTTAAAATGTCAGCAAATGACCAAATTCATGTCATTAAACTATTCCGAGGAAAACCAAAAAGCATCATCATATTCATGCATAATTGAGCAATACAGAGTCTATATATAGGTATATATATAAATACTCTCTTGGTGTATATGTGGATTTTTTGTGTGTTCATGAACAGTCCACTTACTGCCAGCTAAAATAAACACCATGTATGTGTTCAATGCTAAATATCACTGCCAACAAGCAAAATATGTGATAAATATTCAGTTTGAAAACCAGTTTTCATACGTCTGTCTTCACGTTATTGAACAAATGTTTTAAAATTAATCTTATTTTCATGTGCCAACCATGAGTGATTTCTTTGTCATATCAATTAAAAATACTACTTTATGCTCTAAAATTGTTTTAATATTTTCATTCTGTAAATTGTTTTTGAACTCAGGAACACATTTATTTGTGAACTGCATTCTTGAATACCTCATGTTTTACTGCATGCCATGAATGTTTCATTCTCATATATGAATGTATGTTTTAGTTTGTTCAATGTTGTGTTTTCAATTCTTGCAAGCCACTTTTATTTTCTGTTTTCTCTATTTTGTGTGCTTATTTTATTTTTTGTGTTGTTTATATTTATGAAATCATGTCATCTAGAATAAAATTTGTTCTAGGAAATAGTTTTGTCTTGTTTAAGTTACTTTTTTATATTTTGAAAGTAAGCAGAAGGCTGTCTAATGCATTTCGGGAAATATGTTTGCAATAGTAAAAAGTAAATATTCTTAATTAAGAGTTATAGTAATACACACCATTTTAAAGGAATTTGTGTCATTACACCTTTATTATTTTCATTAAAAATTTTTTCTCTCTGAATCTTATCAGAAATGTTATTATGTCTGCCTCTACAAAATATTATTGAGATCAATATTAAGATGTGATTATTGGAATACCATTTTTATATAATAAAATGTATGGGATTTTACTCCTTATTTTCCAGTGACATTTTGATTAAGCTTGTTGGTGTTAATAAATGATATCAATACTAAAGGTTCATTATGATATTAAAATTTTTCTTGTAAATTTTAAACCGATTCTCTTGTGTTTTATTAATCCTTACATTATAAAATTTGACCTTTATAAGTCTGAAATAAAATAAAATATTAAATTGTGGGAGTTTTTTTCATGTCTAATATTTTTATTTCTTACAATCGCTTGTCGAATTTTTGTAGTTTTTCTTCATCTGAATTACTTACAAAAGTTCAAGCAAGTAATAAATGTGATGTTCAATTCATTAAGAATCTAGCAATTTGAGAATTATATTTTGATATATATTTTTATACTTATTAAAATAGGTGTATAAAATAAGTATAAACATTTTTTGAGAGATCTATATTTTAAAACTAAGATATTATTAAACTAGTTTTATAATTTTTTCTTTTCTACTGTTGGATTTTTTTCCAATTCATCTTTGTTAAATTACTTGGATTAAATTTGAAGAGATCAGATAGGAATCTTTTGAGATTATGAGTAATTAGCCAGTATTGGAAGTGTGAACACTATGGTACTGGAATTTAAGCATTATTATACTTTTGTTTTCTGTGAGTTTGTAAGGAATGTGTGTCTGATCATCTTTTGCTAAATTTTTATTTTGCATTTTACATTTAAGTTCTTTCTGTTTATTTACATACATAGAAACGTCAAGCCTGTGTAAAGAATAAAAATGAACACAATAAAAATATCATTTTAGGAATACATATTACATTTTGCAATGATAAAATTCTTAAAACAATGTTTTTTCAACATTTTTGAGGCCCTTTCTCAACTTTATAGCTGCAATTTTTTCTTATTTCCTGTTCTTAACCATTGTGTTCTTCCAGTGTGGAATTTGTATGTGGTAAATGAAATTTCTACCTAAAAAGGGATTAAATTAAGCATTTGAAAATTACAACTTCATAAATTTTATTTAGAATAACTTACTCATTATTTTCTTTCTCCCCCCCTTTTTTTTGTCCATTGTAAACGTTTATGAAAGTTGTCTCTGTATGTATGACTAGTTTTTGAGTATAAAATATTTTAATTGATTTGTTTGCTCTAATTCTGTTCTGAAGTTAATTTTGCTTTTTCTAGTTTTTTTTTTCCAAAAAATACTTATTCTTATTTTAAATTTAAAATAAAAAATCCTCTATGTTGAGAATCCCTGCCAAAATTGCTGGAGAAAATCTTTTGAAGATGCTTGTTTTTATGCAATCATCCAAATTTAATTTGAAAAGAGTAGTTTAAAAATTTCAAATCTTATAATGTATGTAATATGTGTTAATAAGTAATTAACCGAGGTATCTAAAAATGAATGAATATCACTAACCTTGTAAAGTTGAATGAACATAAATGGATTTTATTTAAAAGTATGTTTCATATTTTATGTTAGAAATACGAACTTTTTTCAGAATTTTTTCAGCTTCTTGTACATGTTTCACTAAGTAAATGTGCATCTTTATTCAAATTGTAGCCTGAAATTCACATTAAATTGACAAGTTCTTATTAACATTTATGATATTTTAAATTTTGAACACATTTATTTGAAATCTTAAAATTATTATGTCATTAATAAAATCTTTACATTATACGAGAGTTTTAATTGCATAATATAATCATAATGTACACAGAGGAGAGCAAATAAAGGTTTCTGTGGAAACGGTTGAATCCTCTCATGTATCCACGACTCCTGAACAACTTATAAATTACTAAGAAGCGATGAAAGGTAATTGAAGTCTCGAACATCATTTCAATTCCATCCTAGATTTACTCGATTGAATTTAGTTGATCGCCTTGACGGCTAGACAAATGCGGAAAGTCTGAAATGAGATCATACAATTATTCCGATAAAATTTGGGAGCAGTGCCACAATTTGTTGTTGAAAAGCATCTGTATGGGCTATCGAAAGCCAATACACGGGATCAGATCAAGGATATGTCCTTGTAACCTTCACTTGTGACAGATGGTATCATGCGTATAAGGAACCCCATTTAGTTCATGTGAATAAACCTAAAGAATAACACATCCAACTTGAAAAGTTCCTTTCTAGCTAGAAAGTCTCATCATCAGTGGCTCATGTCGTACCCATACTTTGCCATCGATTTATCACTCCTGGCAACATTTTTTCCAATTCTCGCGGTACTTTGGTAATGTCCGCATACCATGATAATTACATCTTGTGTTTCTGTAATCAGCATATTTTGGATTCGTGTCCAAAGTATGATGGGAATGAATTTAAATGGGGTGGGGGGCAAATTGCATGTTATTTACTGTCAGCATTAAATCAACCGGTGATCTGTTTGTAGTAGTGGCGATAGTTTTACCGGAATAGGCGTCCCTCTAATTTCTGAGCTGATGATTTCAGACTCATTCAACTGACTTATCATTTCACAACTAACTCACTGCTTGGTTAAGTGTGATATTCGTACACCTCCAATGATTATCTAAAAGAAGTTTACAGAAAATTCCTACAATAACCATATAATAATTTGGCTCTTTATGGCCCAATTGATTTCGGGAATGTTAAAACAATTTTAATCCTCAAAAATCTAGCCAAATCAATGTGGCCGATCTGTTTTAAGTAAGACTGATCTGAAAAATGCTATATTTTCTTAGTATAAACGTTCACACACACACACACAGCTGATATTTTCACCAATCAAACGATATTAATTCAACAAAACAGTTAGTTTAACTAGAACACAGAAATTAAAACTTTATTAAAGAAGTTTACTAAAATTCAGAAAATAAAAAAAATCAAATATTTGCCATTTTTCATAACACTAATTTTAGAAAGTATTTGGCTAATATTTTTAGAAACAAAAGCTTTTGCTTTATCATATTTAAAATCTATATTATTCTAGTGCTTAATCGATTTTATGTAATAATTCACATATTTTAAGAAATAATTTTTCAGAAAATATATCACCCGATTCTTGACAAAATTTAGTCGAAACAATCAAGCATTAAAATTAATCGATCGAAGAGTTGATTGATTAACAAGATCGCCAGATTGATACGCAAAAGTAAAGAAACCTGTGCTGGTTAAGCTTGTTTGTCGTAAAACGTAATCTTTAGCACACAATCGAGCTTTAAAACGTCATCTTTTTAAACTATGTTAGACTGTGGCTAATTAGAATCAGTCTAACATAGTTTAAAGTGTGTGGATTCCCAACCGTTACAAATATCCATGCTCAAATTGGATGTCTAATCCGCGAACTGTTGAACAAAAGGGCTGAGTGTTAACTATTCCGAAACTCCTGATTCATCACAGATTTTAGTCCCTCATCAGCTCTTACAATTTTCAGTAATGTTTGGATTGGAGATTTTTTGTCCACTCTTAAAAAAATAATGTTTTGTTCCGACACTTATGAAGCTTTTATACTAAATATGTATTTGTGAGTTCATATATTATGAGAGACACACATTAAATATTTTAACAAATATGTTTCTAAAACTTTTTTTTTTTTTAAATTAAAATCGTCTATATCAGAACAAAGAATAATTTATGTTGAAATCTAAAATTTTAAATTTATAACTTGACGTTTAATAAGTGTTGTATTTGTAAAGAATATCCTTAACGTTGTTTTTAATTTAATTTTCAGTAACTGATAATAAAATATTAAAGTAATTTTAATAGCATCTTGTGAATTCTTTTAAAAGGGAATTTTTTGAATTCCAAATTCACACACACACACTAAACAATGGAAAAAAAAAATAAGCGTTAGTTTTTGTGTTCCAAATTTAGTTCAATAATTATTTTTATTTGTTAATGATACTGCAAACATTTCTTTATAATGTTTTTAAATTGGAAACCGAAAATTTGAGCCCGAGATTTTAATTATTTCTGTGGAAAAGTAAAAAAGAAACAGTGGCATGAAATTGCAAATAAGAGAAATTTTTATGTTTTAAGCCATTTCTAATGATAGGTAAAATATAAAATCAGGTGTCAGGCCAACATATTTTTTTAAAATATGAAGGTTTTATGTAGAGCATGATATTCTAGAAGTAAAATTAATCTCGTTAGTAAAATATAAAGTGGTTTAATTATAATAGTAAAAAGTGAATGAAATAACGGCAAATTTAAATTGAGTAGAATATTAAAAAATAGCATTCTAAATAGTCAAAGAAAGATAAGTGGTACACATTTTTTGCTAATATACGATGGAAAAAGAAAAACATTTTATTTTCGAATAAAAAAAATAACATGCAAAACAATTTCAAAATATTTTTTACGTAAAATATTCAATTATATTCTATAACAGTAAATGAAAAAAAAAAAAAAAAGTTGTTGAGTTTTTCATATCGTAGATAAGTATTTTATCGATTTGGAATGAAATTTCAAGCTAGCTTTCTGCAACTGCTACAAAAGAGGGTCCTTCGGACCCAGGTACCTCATAAAACAGCCTGTGCCAGCCGAAATTTTGGTTACTTGAAACATTTCAATGGTTTCGCCTAAAACTAACAGACAAAACCTATTACTTAACTCTGTATTCGAAAAATTTACTTTTCCCTGACTTTTTCTAAAATAAAAGTTTGTCTCAAAAATTACATTTAAATTTATTCAAAAGAATTATTTCTAAATGCCGCTATCTTATGGGTTCCTTTGTTATTTAGATTATATATTGATGTTCATCTGGTAAAGAGATATTTCTAAATTATGAATAATGTAAACCTGTTGATGTTCATGGAGCTAACATAATTAGCTAGAAAGACTATGGAAATACTTTCATTTCATTATTACTTAAGTTAATTATAAATAATGATTTCAAGCACATTACTTAACGTCTTGTTAATTCTCAAAATGAGTTTTATGTTCCATAAATAAAAACATCTTTTTAATGAAAAAAGATTTGCACTTATCACTGCTTTACGTTTGTAATAGTTAAAATCTGTAAAAAAGGAAATTTATGTTGGGCGAATAACATTATTTTATTACATTGCACAGTTCAAAAGCAATCATATCTGGAAGTCTCAAAATAAGATCTGATTTAAAACGATTTTAGATTAATTGGAAAAACATGATCTCTTTCAGCATATCAAATACGCAGACAATATAAACATTTATGACAGAAAAAGGTTTTCACTTTTTCATAAAATGAAATAAATATGTTACCGTGAAAGACCAAAATCCTTAGATAGCCGACATTCAGCGGTAAATATTATTCACATAATCGCTCGGTGGAAATTCGAAATATTTGCTGAATGTCCTTACACCTGCAAATGTCGACGTAGATACTACACAAATTGTAAATGTGTTGAAATATTTGCATTTCTCAGTATTTAAACCATGGTAAAACATAACAAAGGTGGCATAACTTTTTAGCCTCTTGTGCTGAAAAGTGTGTGTGAAATCAACTATCGGTTTGTCAGTCTGTAAGGGAGTTTTCACTACGAGAAAAAAATCAGAAGAATTTAAATAAGTTGTAAGTTTGAAGAGTAGCATGGGACTGTGATTTTTCTGGATATATAGGTTGATTCCAGCTCGAGGAAAAGAGATACTCGATGTTAGTTGTTTTCTTTATAATGTTTATAATAAGTTGTACTTTGATTAAAGAGTTAAATTTTAATTTGAATTTAGTGAGTGAAGAGAACTTGACTTTCTTATTAAACAATGCCATTAAGATAAACATGGAAATAACGTCACTTAACAGAATAAAAATATTTTTGTTACATCTACAAAAATGCAACAAAAATATTTTTATTCTGTCAAGTGACGTTATTTCCATGTTTATCTTATTAAACAATGCCATTAAGATAAGCATGGAAATAACGTCACTTGACAGAATAAAAATATTTTTGTTACATTTTTTAAATCATAATTTATAGTTAAGAAGGTCTCGCTGGTACTCAAATATCTTAATTAAAAAAATAATACGGGCATAATATTCCAACATTTCTTTAACACTCACGAAATGCGGTTTCTAAAAGTTCCCATTGCTTTTTAAATTAATAACTTTGTAATTATAAAGCCCTTAAATTTTTACTTTTACATAATAACAAAAAAAAAATTAATATATATATTTAATCGAGGTTAGTCTTATTTGGCTCTAAAAATTATTTTTTTGCACACGATAGATAAACAGGCGACTAATTGTAGTTTAATAGGTATTCTCCCTAAAAAGCTAAAAACATTGAATCCCGAGGTGAAAATTGATCCCATCAAGTATTGAAAACGAGCAGAATGGTAAATGGTAGCCAGTCAGGAACTTTTTAGATTTTCAATGTATTAAAAATGCTAATGTTTCTTAAGTGTTGTAGATATAAAATTTTGTATCATAAATACATACGAAATAGACGTATTTACTGATTTTTATTTTATTAAAAAAATTTCTTAAAATCATCAAAATTGAAAATTCATGTTTCATCCATTTTTTTAATCAAATTTCTACAAAAATTTGTTTTTAGAATTTACTTTTATTCTTTATTGTTTAATTTACGTATATTGTATGAATTCCTACATATGTTTAAATGTAATTATAGATGAAAAAGGAATCCAGCAAACATACACAAGCCTATTGACATCCTGAGGGGCTGATATCGACAGAGTCGGCATGGTGATTTCGTAACGATATCAGTTCCACATCGGCAAACGGGGAAAAAAAAAAAATTGAACTTTAATATTATCGGAAACAAGTTTCGGCCCTAATACGGCTAACTGTCGGCAAATTATGAATGTCGTCTGATGATATAGGTTTGATACTTGCATTCCGATTCGGGATCGAATATTATATACGATATCTGTCCTATTGCGGAGCTGTTAAAGTCAGTGGAACCATCAATTCAAGCTTTGAATCCAACACTATCATTGACACATAAACTACAAAGGTAATGACTCAGAACTCATGAAATCGTAGGATAATGTTTTTTTGAATTTTCATTGTATTTTATAATTTTTAAGAAATCCGTCTATTCAAAACAGCATTTATAAATCAGTGTGATAATATACTTAGATTTCGATAATCAGGAAACTGGTTTCATGGGCTTTTATCCGAATCACAATGAAATGAAGTTTATCCAAAATTGGATAGACAGATGCGCTTGCTTTTTCTTCCATTACTTTTGTGATTATTCTTTTGAAAGCACAGTCCTTATTAAAGTTATTAAGTTTTCTTATAGATACGTAAAACTTTTAAATATTGAAAATAAGTAAGTTCTCTCTGTAAGTATATTTTAAAATTATATTGCAATATACCCTTTTAAAGAGTTTGCTTGCAATAAAAATAAATATTTTTTAATAAATTTGATTGCAATTCACTATATATGAATTGATATATTAAATGCCCTTTATGTTCATTATGAAACTTTCTGATCTTTTGTCTAGAGTGTATGACTTTTAAGTGGTAGTAGCGAAGGTCATTTTAAAATGTTTATATGCTCATATCATTATACTCAATTCTTTCCAGTGGTAACTTGGTGAGAAAGCCGTCCTTCTCGTAATAAAGAGGTAATGTGAATTCTATACCTGACAAGGCAGAAGATTCATTGTAATTATTAACGAGATTGGGGTTTTTAATGTAGGCTTTAGTTTCAATGTTCTTTCACTGTTGTGGTGTGAAATGGAGAGTTGCTTCTCAGGAGTCGACTTTGTCAGTTAACGGTGTTGAAATTTGCTGCGCTGTTTTAGCATAAAAGTTGAAAATCTAAAAACTCCTCTAGTGAAAAGTTTAATTTTTAATTTATTTTATAAAATCATTAAACCTTTTCCATCTTTTTTAAACTGAAGAACAATTAAATGAGTTCCAAAAATTAGTTTTTGTAATTCAACATATTGTTTCTTAAAAAAAAAAAAAAAAAAAATCATCACAACCATTTTATTTATGAAATACTATCTAAATAACAAATACAACAATGGAAATATGAAATAATAAGAATGGGTAAACTAAATTTTGAATCTTCTTGTGTTAATTTCAAGATATTTATAATGCGTTGCTAAAAATTGCGTTTTCAAACAATTGTTTTCTTTTGAAAAATGCATTAGTCGACTTCAAGTTCTGAAGGTTTATTATATAGAAGGAATACTTTTTTGAAACGTAAGACCGGCTGAATGATATTTTAACAATCAATGTGATGGTGATTTCCAAAATGTTTTTGTTATTGAAAACATTACTTATTAACTAATGTGTTCATCTGGAGTTGGACGCCGCAGGTGGACTGCCTACTCGCAAAGCGAGTGTAAGGCTTGAAATGTCCGCTGTGTATGCCTAACTCCCCATTTATTTAAAAGATAGTTACATTATAAAGCCCGAACGCGTGTTGAAACCCTCGCAGAAAGCGTCATCGTTACATGTGCGTGCTGGGGTACTGCGCCCTCTAGGGGGGCTTTGAGGGAAAGTGGGCTATATTGACTTGCAGCTAGAGGGAAACCTAGAAAACCTCTAGCACCCACCCCGAGATGACTGGCAACTCTACTGCTGTTACAGGGTGAGCCACAGTCCACCCATTGACGATTGTCTGTAAAATGGTTTTACTGGATCTAATGTCTTCCTGGTGAACTGAAGTCGTTTTACCAGCTTGTCACTGTAACTTGGACATGGTGGTCGGGCGGTTAGTCGTTACCAGCAATATAGATGCAAAGTTCACACTGACACGGATGGCAAGTACTCGCTTGCCATGTAGGTACCAATGAACAGCTATGCTCCTCTCCGCTTCAACAAAAGTTTTTGTAAATTGGAGTTGAATGCTGCACTCGATGGTAATTTAGACACTAGTATAATGCGTTGGCCGTCTGAGAAACCATGATTGTGGCCGGCTAATATTTTGTGAGTGCAAGCTTCCATCAGAAGCTAGCTTTTTAGAGAGTCTCTGGAAAACAATGTTTCCGGCACATACAATGTACAATACACATACAATATTCCGGCACATACAATGAGATCCCGGCCTGCAGCTGTCACGAACGTCCAGGCTCCTGTGGTCTGTGTTATGTTTGTTATTGCCACTATCGGTATAGCTAGATGTCCCAAGCTGGCCGAGTTTGAAGATTGCTATATATGTTCCAGGGTTTCTCGTTCGCTGTGCTTTTGCATCTTTATCTGATCCGTTAGATCCCTTCTTCACTGCAGGGTGAAGTGATTCCTCAAAATGATTAGGCATGCCTGTTCCTCAAGATAGTGATGGCTGCCAATATGTTAGTGTATCTGTTGTGTAGACACTGTTATCTTCAAATAGGTGAGGTCTGCCATGTTGGTTCAGTATGCTGAGTCGTTGAGCACAAGGAATGTTAATCATTGTCCGCGTCGATCACCCCTGGTTTTATTATCTCAAGTTTCTTTATAATCGCTATTAGTTTATTTTGCGCTGTTTTGTTATTTATGACTAGTTCACTCCATGCGGGGAGATTTGCAGCTATCTGCTTGTTTAAATGCGGGGACGCTGTCAGTGGGCAGCCGGATGCGTAATGTTGGGGATTTCCTTCTCCGCAGATACAATCTGCTGTTGTGGCTTTCCCCAACCTTTTAAGGTCCTGGCCATGTCCTGTAAAGGATTGGGCTAACTGGTGCTGACCAACCAGTCGCTTTGTGTTCACTTAAGGGAAGAAGGCATGCGTGTACCTACCCGTGTCTGCATTGTCTTATTCAGATTGCCACAGTTCCATTATATTGTTAAGTATTAGTATCTTTAAATGCGACTACGGTAATTTGATTTCGTTTTCTGGGGTCATTGTCGTGGCGTGCTTTGCTGCTTGGTCTGCGTCTTCATTATCAGTTATGCCTGTGTGTGATGGAACCCAATACAATTTTACTGTGGATGATTGAATTAAATCTAATAGTAACTTTTGTGTATTTTAAATATATGTATTACGTTGTTTGTGCTTGACTAGAGCGTAGAGGCTGGAGAGACTGTCTGTGTGTTTGTGTGTGATTCTTGGGTTCTCATCTTTAATCCATTGTTGTGCGTTATGTATGGCATGTATCTCTGCTTGGAAAACTGAATTACTTGGGTTCATGTGCAGGTATGTTGTTTTAATATTGTCTGTGTCTCTGTAGACGCAGAATGCCGCACCGACACCTGCATTTGTTTTAGATCCATTCGTGTATATATTAATTTGTGGCGATAGTGATTGCGTGTGTGGTGGTAAGTATATGAATTTTCCTTAACTTTATCAGCTGGGTGAATTGGATTTATTGCTTCCTGGGTTTGGTAGCGATTTGTTATAACAGTCATTTGACCAATATGTGTGTTTGTGTTGAATCTAAGAACGTTTGCCACGGTCACTTCTCTGAGTACCTGGAAATGTAGCGGTATCACACCTGCTAATACATTGAGTGCTGCTGTTGAGGTGGTTCTGTAGGACCTCGTGATTCTGAATAAGAATGGCCTTTGTGTGGTGAGGAGATTTTGTATTACCTGCTTGCCTAAGTTTTGGCCCCATACGGATGCGGCATGAGTGAAAATTCTTTTTGCTACTGTGTGATACCAAGTTTTTAGCAAATTAGAGTTAATTCCCCAGGCACGCGGGTCCATGTGCTATTATTGCTTTTTGCCTCAGTGTATTTATGTGTGCGACCCAGTTGTGATTTTGGTCTAATATCACATCTAAGTATTTTATAGTTTTTACCACTTTTAGAGACCTACCACCTATCCTAATAATTGGTTCCCGTTGCAATTTATGGGGTTTGGCAAATGTTATGATGTTGCATTTGCTGACTGATATTTCTAAATGGTATCTTAAACACCAATTTTCGAATGCTGTTGTAGCTGCCTGTCCTGTAGTTTCGATTAGTTTCCTAATTCTTCTTTCAGTACTTATGAGGAAGTCGTCAGCGAATGCTGTTATTTTGATTTCCAGGTGTGTGTAATTGCTAAGAAAATCATTCCCTATGATGGTCCATAAAATTGGTCCCAAA
>JAPDSC010009154.1:27680-57859 GCA_026290005.1 Latrodectus geometricus | reverse complement strand
CGATATATATATATATATATATATATATATATATATATATATATATATATTTGTGGTAGAATTATTTACTCATGAATATTTTTAAAGTAAACTGAATTCTTCTTTACAGGTTCATTTATTGACAAAACAAACCGGAGCTGATGATCTTGATACCAGTTTTAGTATTAATTTTTATTTTAAATTTATTGTAAAACGAAAAAAAAAACTTAATTTTTGTAATTTGAATAATTTTGCTCTTTATTGAATAAATTTTATAGTCCTAAGATTTTTGTCTCATATCTTCACTGTATAAAGAAAATGAAAATTAATTATACATTAATCATTATAGAAATTTATTCAAATCTTATTGATCAATTTTATTGAAAAATAGAACATTGGCATTCATACAAATGATTATAAATGTTTTTCCCGTCAATATTTTTAGTGGTATGAATTTCATTAACAAGCATTTTTCATTTCTTCATAATTTCTTTATTATTTTTTTCCTTTTCAGAGGTATGAAGGTGCCTCTCATTATTGTATAAAACATTTGTGTTAATTGGCCAAAAAAACAAATAAATTTTTTCATTAGAAGTTGCTTCTTTTCATTTATGCAATGCAAAAATTGTGCATTTCAAATAAGTGAGGATATTTAGTATATAAAATTGAATATTTTATATAAGATAAACTTTTATGTGTGTATATACTGCAATTAATTTAAACTAACTTCTAATAATTTTACATTGATTTTGGTAGAATTTTTTTAAATTTATGCATACTTAAATAAAAATTATAAATTTCTACTCTTTAAAATTAATATTTTTATTTCCTGTACATATATTTCAGTAGGACTTATATAGTAATAAAATGTAAATAATTTGCATTAAAAAAGTTATTAAAATTATGATGTCTGAGTTTCAATATCATTGCATTTATCAATATTCTTAGTATTTATTAATAAAATTGTTATTTTTCTGCTATGTTGAAATTGCTATTTAATGAAAAGATATTTAAATAATTTAATATTAAATCATTTTTTCAATAAGCAAATATTATTTAAATGATATCAAATTAGTCAAATAATTATAATAAATTTATTATACATCAAAAAATTATGTTAAGGAAATTTATTTCACAAGTATAGAAAATATTAAATATGCACTTTAATTCTATTAAAAATAGTTGTGATATTTGTATTTGTTGTCCATTAAAACATTTTAAACTAACAGCTTTCTCACATGGACATTAAAATTTTGAATGACAGAGTTTTGATTTCAATCAAACAGGAATGTAAGGAAAAATATTAAAATATTTATTTAATAAATATATAATAAACATGCTCTGTTTGCAATTGTTAATAATATGAACTGCTTTTAGAAAATTTTTTTTATGTAAAGCGTTATTTAACAGTTCTAGACGAAATATTAAAGGCAACATGTATAAATACAGCGTAAGTGATTTTCGAATTTAAGCAAATTTTATAAAACAAATTTTTCCAAAAAAAAAAAAAAAAAAGAAAAAAAAAATTATGAATTTAAAATAAAAAATATTTTTATTAAGGGGCTTGGCGTCGGTCATTTAGTGGTTGCCGATGCTTGGCTACTTATCAAAAACATTCGGTCCACATATGGAATGACATCTGTAAAATAACGGGCAAGCGATTACGTCGGCTTTGCCGATACCGTTCCAATGCCGCGCCATACATTCTGTCCACATTTGCCCGGGGCGGACACGTTTTGATGGGTAGTGGTACCATTTGCCGATATCTCTCCCATACTACTCTTATCGTTAATGTAACTGATATTTGTGTATTTGTTGGGAAACTTTTGTTCAAAAATATTGAAAATCAATAAAGCAGTAGAGATTTCGAAATTCCTAATATTTTCAACAATAACTACCTTTTCTTAAAATTGTATAACATTTTTTCTATATTTTTATGATTAAAAACGATTAATTTAAGAGTTTAACAAGCAAAAAAAAATGTTGAATTCCTTAAGATTAAAAAAAATGTTTAATGTACTGTACCGCCTTAAAATATATTACGATGTATGTCAAAATGTGAGAGATAAGAAATACATATGTAAAGAAATTGTTGAACCTGAAATAATAATACATTCTAAGTGGGAAAAAAAGAAGACCGAAAAACGTTCTTAATTATGTGATTAAAATCTTATTTATTGCAACAACTTAAAGTTTTATTACGCTTTAAACTGCACTAGTTTTTGCTTTTATAGCTGAAATTAGTTGAGGAACACTTCCTTTTTTTACAAAGATAGCGTGCACAACTTTGTCCTCCATTTCTCTAATTCGCTGAATCTGCTTCTTTAATAGACATACCTTCAGGAGAAATCTCATGTATGGAATGCAATTTTTCATTACCAACTATCAAATTAAGAAGTGATGAACAAAACGCAAATATTGAATATGAAATGCGTTAAATGTAGTTGCTAGTTAATAAAAGTTGGAGTCTTATATTTCAACAACTGTTATAATATTTTAATCATTTGTGCGAACACGGTCGGCATCAGACTTGTATTTATGTTGTATTAGTTTTATCACCAATTTGAACGAGAGCAAATTTTTTGGGTGATTTGAAATCTTTTCATTGCTTGCAGTAGAATATTTTCTTCGGCCTCTGTTCTTTTTCACTGCAATGGACTCGTGTTGTTAAATTTACTCCCGGCATGAAGACATTTTAAGTTTCAGGTAATATTCAATATTTTTCTATGAAATATGGTTTCCGTTATGGCCGTTTAAATTTTCTTCAAAAGTATTAAATTTTTTTTGAGTTATTTGATTTCAATATTTTCAATTTGTTTACCAGGCAAGGTAATGGTATATTTGAAACTTTTTTCTCTTAAAGTCAAGCGTGGATTCATAAGTACTTTGGAGTATTTCTTTGTGGCATAAAGTGTTTTTGACAAATTGAACGAAGGGCAAATTATATAAAGTTTGTATGTTTATCATTCATCCATGTAATTCTGCATGTCTTGATTAGCATTTTGAACTAAAATTTGTGTTTAACAATAACAAAGCTTTCCATAAACTATTTTAACCCATTTACAGTACATTATCTAAATACAATATATCTGGAGCATCAAATGTTAAAAAATATTTGTGAAAAATGGTATGCTGCATCAAATTGTCTTAGTTTTCAAAAACCATAGCTGAACTATCATTATTAAGTGATTATGATACTCTGTTATGAACTATCTATATTCAATATCCCTATTTAAATGTAGGTTTATTAAATCAACTTGACATTTTGAGTTTTGCTCAGAATTGACCATTGGCTTCATAACAATGCTTTTATTATATGCAGTATGTTTCACATGAAATTTCTTATATTAGATTAAATACCATATAACAATTCATTTATATTTTTGCACTTAGCTCCCGTATTTTTAAACATACAGGTTCTTCCTCGGATTTCTCATGCTAAATTTTAAAATTATATACATACTGAACAATTCATCACTAGTAACATAATAAGATACATTTCTTACTCCAGGCTTTATTAATACAATTCAAAATCATTCATTTTTAAGGCATCAAACCCTTAATACACAACTGGCCACTCAAATTGTCACACCAAGAAAGACAAGAGATATCAGAACAAAATTGTAGATAACATGCTGAGTTATCTACTAGACGAGTGCCGAAATCAATAGCCAGAGTAGCCGCCATTATTGGAAGATCACTGCTGCCACACGCCTCGGCATTGATTCAAAGAGATTTTGGATGTGTTTTTGCAGTAAAGCAGACCAAACAGCTTCCACGCATTGTCAAAATTGATCTTTTGTGGCAGCTGGAGATATAATCTGGGTAAATCGTTGAGCAACCATGAACCATATGTTTTCTATTAGTGAAAGATACAAAGATCGAGACTACCAGGGAAGCAATTCAATCTGGCAATTGACGAAGAAACCTTGGACAATGCGTGCCACATGTGGTCGTGCATTATCCTGTTGAAATATGGCTGTGGGCAAGCCTTGAAGGTAAGGAGAAACAATTGGCTCCAATACTTCGTAGGTGTAGCGCTGGCTGTTTAAAGTACTGGCAATGCGTACTAGGGGAATGCGAAAATGATATCCAATACTGCCTCATACTGTAATACCCAGTGTAGGACCAGTGTGGTGGTGCATAACGCAGCTGTCCAGCATCATCTCTGTACTAAGTATCTTATTATATTACTCACTTTAACTTACGATAGTTTTTATAGATAAATAATGTTAGCAATAGACACTTAATGAAATCCCAGGTTCATACTAATTAATAAAGTTTATTACAAAGATTAATTTATAATAACATAAATAACATGGCCAAGTTTAATTCAGGGTCGACTTCATAACTATTAATAACATTTTGATACACTTATTACTAAAACAGATAATTGTATTCTAAAAATGTAATAAAAGGTTGCTTACAATGTTTGACTATGTTATACGAATCAAACTCCCGAATTACTTATAAGGGTATCTGGAGACACGTGAGTAGCCCACGAGGGATGTTGTTAGGCTTAATATTGGACCTGAAAACCAGGAATCCTATGGTGACTTATTTCACAGGTCTCTCTTGTCAAAATGTCATCCAGACGAACTGTACCACCTCGTGTTCAGGTTTATAGAAATCAGCAATACTGTCACAGCTCCAGTGGAAACTATCATCTATCCTTTTTCCCCTTTACACCATGTTCTCTCCCAGCTCAACCGATGACCTCCTCTCGTACAGTTTTATCATCAGGATTCTCCTCACAGGCAATTCGAGGCCTTCAGAACTCCTTCTCCAACCCCCGACAGGCTTCTCCTTCCTACATAAAAAAACTGGTTCCTGGCCTCGCCATGTGTTCTTCCCCTGAAAAATTACCCAGCGCCCCCTCACATATAGATCTAATTTTCAATCACAAGAAAAATTAAATTGTATCCATTTGTGGTCAGCACAGCTCACCACGATGTCTCCAGACTTGAATGTGACCATCGAGGTGTAGCAGACAGAAGCGTGATTCGTCAGTAAAGACAATTTCATTCCATTGTGACTTACCACATTCTTCCTTCATCGCACCATTGGCTGCGGAGACGTCTGTAGTTCTGCGTCAAGGGTAGACGAAGCTATGGATGTCTTGTGGACAGACCACTCTGCTTTAAACGGCATCGAAAGGTACCCGCAGACTTTAGATGATGCGTTACTATCTGAATGTGCTGTGCTATGGTTTATGATTTGAATGAGCGCTCTGTCACTGCCATGAGCACAATTTGCATGTCATCACGTGAAGTCGTGACTGAGGTGGATGCGATTGAACACGTCGGTCCATCATACCCTCCTGAATCCAACGATTACATATCTGCGTTACAGCTGTTGGGTTTCTTTCTACTGATTTTCCTGAAAGATAATCCACAATCTTGGTAGGCCCCTATCCTTCATCTCGGATGTTTGATCAAAAAATGATTACTGTTTTCTACAAGGCATAACTGTTCGTTTTATTTTTGAAAAAACCATAAGAAAAACACAATTGCCAAACTTGAAACCATCAAAAACTCCAAGCCTTAGATAGCGCTTTGAATTGGCTTCACAGGCGTGTGTAATGTGCGTCTGCGCTGAAATTCTAATCATTTGCTTATCTCAACTCAGCAAATGTGTATTGTAAATTTCATGTTATTTACCTACTTCCATCAGGGTGTGAGCCAGCAGTGTATGTTTAAATCCAATGGAACGAAGACTGGTGGCGTAGTGATAACGCATAGATCGCGCTAACAAGTCACGAGTCCGAGGTGCTGTCTTTGGACTGGGAAAAGTCGACTCATCCTATTGTCCCTTCAATAAGTTGAAAAACTGAGAACCAAGCATGATTGGGAAATAAACATTGGGGATTTCGTGTTAGGTGGATAACATAACCAGGACATATGCTTCGCAACCTAGGTCCATTTGTCACGAAAATAGGTATGGGCACTGAGGGCCTAGGCTCCACAAGGCGGTCGTGTCATTGAGTTCTTTTAATCTAAAGGAGCTTTGCATTCACTTTTAGCAAAAAGTACCTCAGAAAGAATTTTAGAGTAATTTTTTTGACATAAAAACAATTGTCTTCTCGTTTATTAGTAATTAAATTATTAAACTTAAAAAAAATAGAAATAATAAAGATTAATATTCTCTGCAGTATCTTTTTAATATAATTAAGTTATTGGATGAAAAATGAAAATCAGGAAAACATTGAGCATGCCATCATGAATGATAAACAATTATGTTCCAGAGTATAGCGAATACATGCCACTTAACTTCAGTTGCAACAGAACAGAAGATTTAGCAACTTACTTACCATTTAGTTGTCCTCGGTTTTTCTTTTCGACTTCCCTCTGACTATTTTGGTAATTTTAGATACATACATAATCCGAATATAAAAGAATATGATAATATTTGGTCTTTCACTGATGTATTTGGTATATGTTGACATTCACCGGAGAATGTCGACATTCTTCAATTTAGATCTTTCGCAGTAACATAAATATTATGCTCTAAAGTACATGAAAATCTTTGCGTCACTTTCTGATGTGGAATTGTAATTTTAAGCTGATCATTTTTTGGAAGTAAGAGACTGAGAAAGGTTAGATTGAATTGTTTTAAAATAAATATAGGTAATTCATTATTTATAAACATACTTTTATAAAGTAATTTCATTGTGTTTTCTTGTGATAAGCTTAAAGACAGTTGCTATTTTTTAGTTTTTTTTCATTTCATTTTTAATGGTATATGGAATCAAATTTTTTAGAAATGCGTATTGTCACGTGGAAAATCTCACTAGAATTCAGTTTATACAATTTTTCATAGTTTTTTTGTGTAAAATTATTGATAGAAACATTAAAAAAAAATTAGAATTTAAAATTTAGTATACATATATCTATACATCTCTTTTTACTATTTATGATACAACAAAAACCCTTATCTAAGCATTAATATTTATTAATAATAGTAAGTCAATGTCAAAACTTGACTTACTTGCGTCGTAAACATGTAAATTACACTTTATTTAAGGCTGGGTAAAATTTTTATTGAGTTATAAATAATAAAAGGATATAAAAAGTAAAATGTCTATCTTTTTGTACAGGAAAAAGAGAATAAAAAATTATATGAATAATGCTGAACATTATTTGTGTAGATTATAATTTAGTTCATGCAATTTTTAATGTTTAGTAATAATCTATAAAAATAATTTAAGAGATCAGACTATATATATTAATGAGTTTTTAATGCTGAAAAATAAGCTTCAAAATTTATCTAAAAATGATGTGTTTTTTTATTGAAGATGACAAAAGCAATCCATTTTAAGAAATGCTTAAATTTTAATCCTTTTTTTTAATGATGGTAAGAATTTATCTATTGATAAAATTTATGACTTTGATTTCAGAAAAATGAAAGTGAATGCAATATAAATCAGTGGAATACTTTTATATTTTAAAACACATATTTTAGTATCTGAAATTAAACATTTCTCTTAGAGTTAGCAAATTTAATTTCAATAATATTCTGTAACAGTAAATACACTTCAAGTATCATAATGATATTCAAATGCTTATGTTGATCATTATGAATATTGAACAAAAGTTTCAATTTCATTGGCAGAAAGATAAAAAAAAGTTTTGTATATGCTTTCCAGGATGTGCCACTTTAATATCGGAAGTATATGAAACAAAACAATGCAATTAAATTTAAAATCCAAGGTGGATAATTATATTATATCTTTTTGGTAACTAGCATAATTCCTCATTTAATATCTTCTGTCGAGATTTAAGAAATAATAGAACAGCTTATATCAGAAAACAAGTTTCATCATGAAAAATGTTAATTTGCTAGTTCGCACATTACTTATGAAATGATTTAATGACAAAAGTAATTTTGCTAAACTTAACTCTTTTCAATAGATGGTAATTTTGGATATAAAGATATTTGATAATTGTGCCTTTTTTTGAAAACTGTTTTTATTTATGAAGAGGAAGAAATGGTTTTGCACTTATTTTTAATGAGGCAGTATGCAAACTAAGATAAAAAGTAAAAATAATAATTGTAGTCATAGAATCCAGTAGAATTATACATGTGATGAAATGCAGGATTTGTTTTTTTTACACATGACAGTGTTAGGGATTCTAAATACTGAAGTTTTTCTGCATGAAATATTCATTGCTCGAAATCCTTGGAGATTAAGTTTTGGAAAATATTCATGACTTGGATATCCCCACTTGGATTATATATTTATGAATCTGTTTACTTTAGATGACAAATAATTATGATTAATTATGTGATAGTAATGCAGTTCTGTTTTATTTCAATTGTATATACGTGTAATTATTGTATTTGATTGAAAATATGTCTAAATAATCTTCCATGAATTACGTTTTATGTTATTAGAATGTGATACTTAATATAATTAGATTTCCATTTTCATCACTCAAACTTTTTTTCACTACTTTTGAGAAAGTATAATTGCAGACAACTAACGTGCAATACTATTTTTTAAGTCTAAGAAATTCTAATTTCTGCTAATTATTTTACAAAAATGTGCATTGTAAAATTTAAATAATTTATCAAGCAAAAATATCATTAAATTCTGTTTAAAATTCATTCTTTGAAATACTCTGGTAGGAGCCTGGAAGAGCAAAAACGGATTTAAAGATATCAAGATATCTCATTGAAATATACTCTTATAATGCAATAACATGTTTAGTTTAAATATGAGAAATTCTAAAGAGATTGAACACGATTTCCATAATACTCAGTAATTTTTAGATGAGGCTTTATGTGAAAGTTAGAAATATTTTCATCTTTTTTTATCGATTATAATATGATGTTTCTGTGAAGATTAATGATATAATTTATACTGAATCTCAAAATATTACATTTTTAAAGAAAAATAAATGTATTTTTTAAATGAATTTATAAATAGATTTTGTTGAGTACATTAAATTACACATGTTATTTTGTACGTAAAGATATTTTAAATATTTTTTCATCTAATACATAGAATAATCTTGTGAAATAAGTTATTATTGAAAATAATCAGTAGAGTGGTATTATTTTGATAATTTCATTAAAAATTATATTAATATATTGAAAATTTCTTTAAAATAAAAATTCCATATAATATTTTAAGATTTTTCGATAACTTAAGAATTTAAAAAGATATTTACTATTTGAACATTTGATACGCTTTTTTGCAAAACAATTCTTTTATAGTGAAAGAACCATTCTTTGTATAGGTGGTTCTTCTTTCAAAATAATTTCTTTAAGTTTCCATATGATCAGTAACAGAACAATGCAATGAAATGATGGACATCTCTGGTGAAATTTGCCTTTTACAGAAAATTAAACTATTATTTTTCTCATATCTATTATATATGTAAAAAATAATGAGAGTAAATTATAAAAAAATATTAACACAAATGAATAAAATTTAATATAATCTAAATAAATTTCTGATATCTGCATTTGTGTGTGTTATTTAATATATTTTATTTTTTATCAAATAAATTATATTTATATGTGGAAAAACACAAAATTACATGTCAAAATAAAAAGTGTATTAGCTGTTTGTAGTTCAGATACAATTGAAATGATAAATATTTCGAACAAAATTTTATATGAACAAGGTAGCATGTATGTAATTTATCTCTAGCTTTCTATCTGGATAAAACATTCACGATGAAGAGGTTGTCATAATTAAAATGCATTAATATTTGTGTGTGTGGGGGGTTAATGTTTTTAAAAGATTGTTTGTGAATTTAGATAAATGTTTTGTCATCACAAAGCATTGAATTAGTCCCTTTTTATCAGCTTAATTTCTGAGATTCAATGTGTGTAATTTCAGAAATAAAAATGCTAACATATTGAAAAGTTATGTAAAAATTCATGGAAAGAAAAAGATTATGACTACTAAGTCGTGGATTTCATTTGAGTAGTATCAAATTTTATATATAAATAAATTATTTAACTTCATAAATGCATTCAATGTCACTCAAACATTTACATCATTTAAGAGTTATCCCATAATTATAGAAATTTATGTAATCATAGTGATGCTTGTGCTTGTATATCATCAAAATTATATTGCTATATATATTGCTATACATTACTTGTTAATTAAACCAATGTCTCAAGTTAAAGCAAATTTAACAAAATTTAATAGGAAAAATTTGAGCTTCTGTGTAAAAGCTGCAAGTTACTTGAAAATGTTTTAATTTTAGAATTCTAGACTGTTTATTGCATAGGCTGTTTGTTTGTATTATTGAAGAGTTTAATAATACAAATAAACCATAATAATACAAACAAACAATTATTAAAACTAGGAACAATGAAACTGTAAGTGTACATTTATTAAATAAATAAATAAATTTTTTTCAATTTTAGGCTTTACATACATGAAAAATATATCTCCCATTTTATATATTTTAACTATTTATGTAAAAGTCAACAGAATTCTAAGAACAAATGAGCAAAATATTAAAGAAACTTACCAAAAAGTCAATTTCTATAGCATAAATCAATAAAAAAAAGTTTGTCAAATTTCTCAAAAAGAAAAAAATATTACAGGAAGACGAGGTAAAAATAAACTATTTTAATTAAATCGAGTATTAAAATTTAAAAGGATAAGTAGGGGCATTAAATTAAAAAAAATTATCTAAATACATTAAAAAAGAAAATAGCAAAATTACCTTTAAAATAAATTTTTATATAAGCAGCTCTTCATTAAAGGCAAAATGAAAATACTATGGGATTCTTCCACTGTTCCAAAAAATCTTTACGTACACTATCATTAAAAAATTAAATAATTTTAAGAAAATAATATTTAAACAAAAGTAATTAAATAAAATTATTATTAATTACTATAATTTATTAATAGTTTAATAAAATTAAATTAATGTCATATCATTTCTGATCTTTACGCTTATAAAGATTATTCTAACGCAAAAGTACACTTAAATTTATAAAAATAATTAAAAAATAAAATAAACCTTATAATTATATTAACGTGGTCTTTATAAAGAAGTTCAACAATCATAGTAGTTTCTTAATATACCAAAAGTATTGATTCTTTCTTAATAAAAAAGAAATATAAAATTTATTTCGAAAATTAATCTTGGCCCTATTAGTCTTTAGTAAATTAGATTGGATCGTTTTGACCTTTATGCAACAATAAATAACCTAAAAACAAATATCATTTCTTGAAAAAGTCTGCTAAATTTGTAAGTTTTTGATTTCTGAAAACAAAAATAACATTCCAGTAATAAAGTGGCACCTTAAGAGATCAAGGTACTAGGGGATTCTTGTAAGATTTTTTTATGTCATAGGCAAAATTTACCATATAAATTTAATACATAATGTTGTAAAGAAGGTTAAAGATCAATCAGAACTAATTTATGATTTTGTTCGCGACCTTAAAAAGTCTATGCTTAATACATTATAGGAATATCACCTTACCAAAAAGGATTCGAATCAACTTCTTGAACAACTTTCTAACGATCATTTAGGTATCTATCATCAATATTTGCACAAGGATTCATTAAATGAGGCCCTAAGAGTATAAATGTGATGAACACACATCGAAAAAATTATTAAAATTACAAAACAATTAAGTTATTTATTTTAGTGCTTCACCATTACTTAAAGTAAAAGTCACAAATAAATTGAATGCCGTAAATTATAAGAAGGAAGTGAACAAGACATTGGTCAAGTTTTGACTTCGAGGAAAATTGTTAAAATACGTGGCATATATTGATAATATTCCTTAACAGTGCACTCGCGCTCACACACACAAGACACATTTAATGAATATATTATTTAAGAATACATAGAATATTCAAAGTTTTCACAAGGGCTATAAAGTACTCTATATCATTTTCAAAACACTTTTTATTTTTATAAAGAAGTATTGTATTTTAAAAATATGATTAATGGGTTGATATTTTAGAAAATACATTTAAGAAAATTGTTAGAAATTTAGTTAAGAAATAATCTTTGAAGGGCACATAAATTTATGAAAGAAAATAATATATCAAAATAAAAAAATTCAAATTGGTTCAATAAATTGAATCCTGGATTTTATTTTATTAACTATTTATTAAATTTTTCCGTTTAATCAAAGATAATAGATGAGCTAACTAAAAAAATTTCAAAAATACTGTTTTTTTTCTTTCCTAACGTGGTGGGCCGTGGCTGTAGCGAACTTGTTTCTCATCGGGCCTAATCAGTACCTTCTGATAGTAGGTTGATGATAGTTCTTAGAGCTATAGAGGGTGATAGCCTGATACAAACTTCTGTGACCTCACAGAAGTGAGATGACGTATCGAAAATTTCGTTTCGATGTATTTTCAAATAATTGTCTTCAATTATGAAGTTAAAACATGTTTGTCATTTAATATGAAATTGCGATACAATTATTAACCTTAAAATTAGGTTACAGTTATTCACTGTTAAGAATATCAAAATAATCATTGTACTTTAATAAAATAGATGATGTCATTTCTATGATTTTGTAATGTTATACTAACAGTGTATAAATAAACAATAATTAAGAATTTCATACAAATTATTTTTCGTCAGATAGAATTATTTTCGAAATAAATATATTTATCAAATTTTATGTATAACTAAATTAACGCAAGACTATTATTTAACTCATTAAAACTATTACTAACATTTTTATACCATTTAAAACTCAACAAAATATTCATCACTTTTTTGAATTTTTGAAATCACAAAAATATTTCCATATAAATAATATCTGCAGCATACACTTTATAATTGTGTATGATGTGTTTATTATTTAACATAAATTTTATGAAAAAATTAATCTCTTATTAATGACCATTATTTTGAAATTTTAAAAATAAATACAAAATTATACATCAGGAAATAAATTAGATCATTCATAAAATAATTATCAAAACATTCATTGTAAATATTGAATAAAAATATTATTAACTTTATAAAAGCAAATATTATACTAAAAATACTATTTTTACTGTGGAAATTACAAAAGGTGATTATTGAAATGTTTCATAAAATTATATATTTTCTTTTAATAAACACACATTGTGAAAGAAAGTAAGAGGTTGATTTTATAATTTTATTTACAAAAATACAATTTGTACAAAAACATGTACATTTTCTTTTTGAATTCAAAATATATATTGAAATTGATTCTCTATGTACTCAAAATTGCACTGTTGAAATAGCCAACAATTGTTACAAGCACATTTTAAAATTCCATGTAATTTCATTTTATATCAATAAATAAAGTTTAAAAATGTTGATAAAATTTGACCTATTAGTTTTGCAGGAGTAATACATCAAATACCTAATTAATTGTATTTTTTTTTAAATAAAAATTCAAATTCATAAATTTATTTTACAATAAATGTGAAATACTAGAAGGAAACAGCAAAATTAAAAATTATAAATATTAAGAAACACTGACTTATTTTTTAGTCAACTATTAATTAATTTAGAAATTTTCTGTTTTAAACTTTTATTGGTATGTTTATCAATCTTTAGCTTCGCATAATTATTGTTAACAATATTAGCTAAACCAGATAAACACTTTTTTAGCATATTAATATGCTCAACTCCACAAATACATTTATTTTTTAGTGGAACACCAATTAATTCTAGTTTTTCTGAAACAAGTTGAATAAATAATGCTTTTTGATTAGGATAACAAATAAAACAATTTTCATAAGTTTCGTCTATTAAATTTTGTAATATTTGAAAGGCATTAACAGTAATAAATATTAAATATTCATGTTGCCATTTAAGAGCACCCTTGTCAATTAAACTTAAATATTATAAAATCTCATTTGAACATTCAAGAATTTTTGTTTTATCTATTACAAGTTTAGAAGAGCATGATGTACAAGTTAATTTGAGAGATATTTTATAAGCAACATTACCTTCAATATAAATAAGAACTGGCACACACAGTACTTCTTTTGTGATATCAGCATCTGAAGTATTTAAAGTATCATATAATTTCTCAAACATTTTACAATTTTCTAAATCTTGGCATACAAAATTTAAATCTTTTAATTGAAACTTACCTTTTGTTTGGGAACATAAAGCAACCAAGTAAAGCATTTTAAATTTTTTCTCAGATTCAAAAATCTGCATATAAGATACATTATAATTCCCTCCACTCATTTGGCGGTATTCATCAATGCGAGCTTCTAAATTATCAGTTTGAAATTTGCCAAGTAAAACATAAAAAAGCCCAAGCATTTCAAATGCATACTGAACAATTTCAATTACAGTTTGTATTGTAAATTGAAAAGCGCAAAACGTTTCTTTTGACAACGTACCACCTTTGCCAGGAATACCAAGAACTTTTTTATGTTCTGCGTTTAAAATGCTTAGTTCAATCCATTTTATCAACCAAATATTAAATTCCTTTAAAAATAAATTTTTTTTCACTTACTTTTTTTATTGGTTGAGCTAGATCATGCAAACAACGGTTACTGCTGAAAGTATTTTACATTAATAACTTTCCACCATATAGAAATATGTTGATTAAACAGTTTAGTGTCCATTGCATCTGGGCTCAATATTTCATTTTTTAAAGTTAGTACAACAAAGCTCGTTTCATGAAACATATTTAAAGCATTACTTACATTCTGTCTTTCTATATTACTAGGATATAGTGCTTTAAGTGATAATTTTGGAGATTTTTTAACAAAAGAATTCTTTTCTAACTCATGCAGTTTTTTCAAGTTTGCCAAATTTCTACGACACAATTTTTCCTCTGTAGGGCTTGGGAAAAATAAAACTTAGTTTGGGAAAGTTTGATTAAGCCAGTTATTTCTAACTGCTTTAATTGAATAAACACTATCAAACATGAAAAAAGGTTTTCCTCAGGATCAAAGGGATGTGGAATAGATGATTTTAATTCCCGTCCACAGAACTGTGCAAACATATTTTGATTTATACGGTTGTAACCAGAAATTACTGCTAACACCGTAAAATTAGATTTGTGAACACATTCCAGCACTTGGTGAGTATATTTCAGCAAATCTTCAGCAGTGAGATTCCGCACTGGAAAAAGAGCTATGACATCCTTGTTTTTTGACAAAACTAAAGATAACATAAAAGCTAAAACAATTGTTGCTACAGAATTAGACTTGTTTGAAGCACCAATAAGTTTTCCAGATTTATATGACATCATGGGATTAACATATATTCCATCTAACAGTAAATTTCCTATTTTTTCATGGTCTTTTAAGAAGCTTGATTTCTTCAAAAGATACTCAATATTGCAGTTTTTTGCATAATTGGAAACGGAGAGTGATGACAATTTTTTTAAGAAAACATGGATGAGGCTGTGTTATGATTTGCGAATTCCTAACTAAACAATACGCTGCTGGAAAAGTATAATACATTTTAACAGACCATTAAATAATAAATGTCTAATATCTTATCCGTTTCTGTGTCATTAATAAAATTTGTTTTCTTATGAATTTAAGCATCATTTTGATTACTTCTTCACTAACAAAATTTGAAGAAATTTCTAAAAAATAAAATGCACAAGCTAAATTTATTTCTAATGTTGAACATTCTTCATAAGTGACGAAGATGAGTGACAAACAAGCAAATCAAATTTTGTCCTCCTGTTACATTTATGTTTGGAATCTAAAAGCTATTCAAATGTTTGCATGTTAATGACTGCATTTTTATACTATATTTTAACTGAAAGATCTGTTAAAAAATGCCACAATAATTTTCGGATTATCACTGTCTTCAATTAAATAAAATCCAAGAAAATTACTTTTCTTTGAAACTATCCATTGACCTTTATGTCACAATTATTTAAAAAATTTGAAAATGAAGAAATTTTACCACTGGGAAAATTTTACTTCATCATATTTTTCCATTTCTTGTTGTCTTGAAGATGGTGATTTTCTCTCAATAAGCAGCTTTTTCGATAAATACTAAGGTTGGTTTTCAAATGTTGTAGGCAATGCATTATCTGTAAGTGCAAGTTTCTTTCGTTGCACTGTTAACATTGTACCATCATCACACGAACAATTCTGTCTTCCCGAATTATTTATCTCTCTTCAAGATGTTTGATGCATATCACAGCAGAAGAGCTTGGTTCAAAGTCGGCACCGTAAATGTTTTTAATCCACTTCCATCTCCTGTGGAGATCTGAAGGGAACTTGAAAACTGTTGTATAAGAATCTTCGGTTTCGTAATTTGAGCGACATAAAGGTACAGAACATTTGCATCTCATATTGAGCTGAAATGAAAAAAAAAATATCTTCAATGTAGTGAAACACATTATAATAAATATTTAAAACATTAGTGTTTAATTTGCTCACAAAAAATAGCAAAAAATTTTAAAAAGATATTGCATTTACAGAAAAATACTTGACATAAAATTTAGAAAATAATAAATATTTGATCAATGATCTTAAGATTATGGTTCAATAAGATTAAAAAATTATCAACCTATGTTTAACAAAATTCAGAAGAATTTCTAAGTTTCATGTAACAAAATCAGAAAGTATTGATTATAGTTAAAAAATTAAATTATTTAATACAAAATTGATAGTGACAAATCTTTTTCTAAACCAGCTTACACTAAAAATTTAGATTCACGTTTAAAATTTTAGAAATGGTTTTGTTCTAATGCTATATTCTTAAATATTTAAAGTTAAAAAAATTTATTTTAAAATATAATTACCTACATTTCTCAAAATATAAATTAAGTAAAATATTAATGGAAGTTAATAAAAAAAACTGCAATAAAAATTAACATGAATCTCATTCAAAACAATAGCACACATCCATAAAAAATAATCCAGTTTAACCACAAGTATTTCCAACTTTTATATTCTAAATAATTTTCCCTGTAGCTTGTATTACTTCACTAACACACACATACATATATGTATGTAATAATATAAATATATTGACTAAAGATTATGTATGATTGATCTTTCATTTGTTTAGATCTTTTCTTGAATAATTCAGAAATATTAATATGTAAATAAATAGTTTCTACATAAATAAAACATAACTGAAGAAAAATTTATCCCATGCAAATTGCTTAGTATTTTGTTTAGAATAAATTTATACGCCGCCCAACCTGTCTAGTGGTTAGCGTAACTGATTACGGATGGAGAGGACCTGGGTTCGAATCCCGGCTCGGTCATGGATGTACTTTCTCTTTCCCTCTCTGTGTTTCCTTTCCTTTCCTCAGATGACGGATGAATGTGGCCCGTCCTATAAACGGGTTTGTAGTAGCGTGGCGTGGGCGATGCTACTCGTACCTCCGTGACTTGGTTCACAGGTGCCCACCGGGTAACGATAAAATGAGTAGCAGTTTCCGGCCTTGTTGTGGCTAATGGGCTAATGTACGATACTTGCTCAAGGGTGCCCGCCATTAGAAAAAAAAAAGAAAAATTTATACTGTGACATCAAACAATATAAGCAGTTTTGAATAAGCTTTCAAATGCTTCGGTGATTTCTTGTAACATACATGCCAGCGTACTCCCTTGATTTAAATCCCATAGAACATGTGTGGGATGCTTTGGGAAGATGCGTTGCTGCACGTTTGCATCCCCCGGGGAACACACAGCAACTGAATTAGATGCTGCTTCAGGAATGGACACTCTTACCGCAAGAACTGCTGGACAATCTTGTGTTGAAAATGGGGAGATTGTGAGAAGCAACCATTGCAGTAAGGGGAGGGTGTAAATCCCCATTGTTGTATTTTAGATCCATCAGTGTGCACTATAATCCATTCAGGTTGAGGGTATTGGGCATGTATCACATACAATATGTTTGTTTTTAATATTGTATCAGATGTTTTTCTTTCCCAAGTCATTAAAATCTTATCGATATTTGATATCAATATATTCAAGGGAATTAACCAACTTGTAACAATTCATTTGTTTGCTATCATTTATTTTTTTTTTGTTATAATTTATTACATATTTTTGAGGGAAGCATTTGTGTCTTCATGCTACTTGATTTTTATTCTCTCATTCCTTGCGAACCATGTGATGCTTTCAGTTTAATGAACACACCAACTCTTTATTTCTTGATTTCAGTATTAATTTCAGTAATAATGGGTCAGAAATATAGATTTGAATTGTTGTAATCGGAGTAGTTTTCACTGCTCCTGTGATAATTCGAAGAGCTTTGTTCGGAAAGGATCCAAAAACAATCTTCCTTTGTTTGGTAGAGATTAATTCTTGATTTCTAATTTTAAAAATAGGTTTTATAAAAGTGTTGTATGTTTTATTTAGGCTAGTCTGTGAGTTTCATCGTTTGGTATTGGCTAGACGTTTCACTGTTGAGTCTCTCTTCTCTACATTTTTCTATAATAGTATTCACATATGATTATTAAAGTTAGATCTGTTATCCAGTATTACACATCTATGTATGAGGTACTAGTGCTATTATGAAGAGCAGTGTTTATTTTTTTATTCAAAATCTGTATTCCAGTGTCTTAGACAGAAGAGCTGGTAAACTGTTTCTTTATTTACAAACTTATTGCTCTCTTTAGACTACTTCTTCAGAATTTTAGATGCATTATTCACATTATGATTTCAAACTTTTCCTTTGTTCCTATTATTTTCTGGAATTTCTTCGGTCCAAATAACATCATCTGAGTGTATGCAGATTCTAAACACCTTTGATACTTTTTAGCTTTTTTACCAAATCTTTAATATAAATGTTAAAGGGAGGTAGCTACTAATTGCTCCTTGAAAGGACTAGTTTACTTCATTTGTAATTTTTTCTTACTCGTTCTATGTTTGGCATGAAAACTATTTGTATCAGTTATACACTTTTCTGTCCATTTGTTATAAAGTGAAGTTTGCTTAAAAGTTTTCTTCTCCATCTCTTTACCGAGTGATTGCTGTTCAAAATAGAAATAATTGAATGTTTTAGCAATTTATCTTGGATCACAAACATCTTTATTTCCTTACTTGATGGGGTGATTAGTTCTTTATTTTGTTATTCAGGGCATTAACTATTTTGTAAGCCTTATTTCCATCATTTCTGTAGTCTAATTCATTGAAAAACCTATTCAACGATTATCTTTTAGCCTCTAAAACTTTTCTTTTCATTATAGCGCATTGCTCTATAATGAAATTACAATTTTCATTATAGCACATTGATTGTATCTTCTTCACAATTTTTATTAGTTTTTTTCTATCAGTCTTTCAGCTTCTTTTTTTACTCTCTCTTTAACTACTTTTTTTCTTCTGGATCAGTATTTCAAAATGGTACAAAGTTTGGTTTCTTGCCTCTGAGTATGTTTTTTTTGGCTCACTTTTGGAGGGCTGAGGTAAAAGCTAATTCTACTTATTGAGGTGAGACGTCTTTCGGGAGTGTTTACTTGATGTTTCATATGTTTTGTAAAGGCCTTCCAAATGGTATTTTTGAAGTTCCTCACAATTCTTGCAATATTTCTTATTCTTAGTAATAATTTTTGCAAACACTTCCTGGGTCTTCTATTACAGTTTTCTTACAGTAATCAATTAGATTTGCAGAAACTATGGTTAATGTTAAATAAGTATTAGTAGAACTGCTTGAATAGTGGATGAAGCATTAGGGTTATATGAATCATATATAATATAAACATTGATATCTACGAACTCCTCAACAATTTATTCTACTTAGTTTTGGTAAGTGTTTTTCCAGTAAGGGGAAGTGACTTTAAAATCATCTACAATTATAGTATTAAAATGTCTAAATTTAATTTTTTATTGTTTGGTAGTTTATATACTCCAAAAAATTTAAATCAAATATTCTTATTCCAACTATTTACTCCCACAATTTCCACAGTATCATAATTTTTCATTGTTTTCAACACCTCAAATAATGATTTCAGTTTATTTCCTTCTGCTACTAAAATGCCAGTTGCAATCTATCTGTATTTGAAAAATATATAAATAATACAATATTTTGTTTTATTTTCTGTGATATTTGTTGCCTGAAACACCAAATATTGACTCTTTTCTCAGCAAATACTCTCTTAATTTCTAAAAATTTAGCACCACACACAGATAATTCTTCAGTATTCCACTGTAGGATAGAAAAACAAAAGCTCTTTGTTCTGTTTACTCTGAGTCGACTGAGCCATAGATGTTACTCATGTAGTGTACCACACAGGAAGCAGGTGTGGATTAAGGATATCACAGATGCGAGTAACATTGCCTCCCTTGGAATCATTTATTACTGTGAGTAAAATTCTTCAGAAAATTATCTAATATATTCGTAGATAAGATTAGTTGTTTTTTGCAAGAGTTTGATATAAAGTAATGTATTTAATATTTTATAAATAAGAAGTTTTTTCAAATAAAGTTCCAATGCAAGTAAAATTTTCAAGAAGTTACTAATCTGTTCAAAAAACCAATTTATTTATAATTTGACTAGAGACCACGTAATATGAAATTTTCGTTTTATTTTCTTTAGAAACTTCGATGTATATTATTTAATGCTATGATTCATATTAAAAATATTTTTTCACTTTGTATAACTATTGAAAAGGAAACAAAGTGGATAATTTTATTGGAAAGGAATTCTCTTATTAGTATTAACATAACATATGTTTTTCTATTGTTTCAAACCCTATCATCAAATAGTTTTATCACTTTAGTACATTAGGCGAAAGGAAAAAGGAAAAAATCTGTCCATACTAAAGCAAAACTGGGTCTTTTGGGATTTTCTTATCTTTTTTTCTTCCCAGAGAAGAAAAACATAAATTTATCTATGTCTTAAGCTAGGAGTTTCACAAATTTCATAATCAGAATTATTTTCTTACACTTAGGTTAAAATGTTGCTTTTAAACAAAACTTTTAAATGTAATACTTTTAGTAAAATTTTTGTCCTGTGTGCATTAGTAGATGTAAAAATATATTTGTTTAAATTTTACAAAATAATGATATAAAACATTTTCTCAAATTTCACTTATTTGTATTAAAAAAGTAATAAAACGCATATCTTATATAAGTTTTCATTAAATATTATCAATATGGTATTTATTTGTTAACACAATTTAATCCAAAATTGCATAAAAATTTAAAAAAAAAACTTTACGGCATAATGTTTTATATAAAGTTTTCATAGCATGCAAATAATAAAAGTACTTTGATATGTTCAACTTATAATTTTAGCAAATTTATTGAGTTAGAAGAATGAAAAAGTAATCAAAATACTGAAAATTTTACATTGAATATTTAACTATATATGAATATTCTACACTTAAATATTTATAACAATGATCCTTTTTATTTCATTTTGTCGTAAATATCATAGATGGGTTGAAGAAAATAAAATAACTTTTCTACAGAAATTCTCTCTTAGAACTTCTATAGTATATGCATAGTACAACCGTATAGGGAAAAATGTTTGCGATGAGTTTTTGCGTTGAATATTACATACGAATACTAAAAAATGTAATATTTATGAATAAAGGAAATCATAAATAGTCTAATGGCATATATCTCTATAGAAGATTTGTAAACGTACATTTTCTGGATATATTTTTTAATAGCATTTATATCTCATGCATACCTCATAACATATCTATTCCCCTACGTAGTGTATAAAAAAATTGTTATAAATAAGGGGATAGAAGAATTGTTCACATTTACGCATTTGGATAGTAAACCAAATATAATATGTATACTCTCTGTATTTTTTTAAAACATATATGATGTTATAACAAAAATAGGGCTTGTCTTATAAAAATACATTTTTGATACATAAAATGAATTTTTGTTACAGTTTTGTATTTATAAAGGATGGATTGAAGATGGAACATCACAAGAAGGAAAGAGAGTTTAATTTGTGATGGCTTCATTTAAAAAAAGAAAGAAAATATATTAGGGTACAGCTGTTTTTGAAATTTTAAGTCGAATAAACTTCCTCTGAAAAAAAAGAGAGATTGTTCCTCAACGATTGAATACAAAGAGCTTGTTTATCAATGATTTTAACAATGGAATAGCTTTGTCTGGTAAAAAATGTTCAAATATCCTAAAGTTGAAATTAAAATTATTATTATAAAATGTGTAATATCAATGAATTGGGAAATTATGTAATTTTGCAGTATAAAGTCTTACAATCTTAGTCGATACTTTTAATCAGATCAGTATATGAACTCCTTAATTAAAAAATTTATAAATTAAGTTATTAACGAACTACAGTGGTAAAATGACTTCAAGTGGTAAGACCATGTTCGATTCCAACTACTGTTGAATAGTGGATGTATCGCTTATGTCTCCTTCATGTACGTCTATCGAGCTGGAAGCTTAGGAGTTTTTTGATTTCTTCTTTTTCGACGCGTGACTGCAGCCCATTATCTATGAAAATCCTCCTGGAAGAAGGATGCAGAGGACAGTAATATGGCTTACAATAGCTTTAGACTCAGAATTACTGTGTGTCAACTTTACATTATTGTGTTCACCGTAACTTAGAAGTATAATACGCTTCGGAGTTGGGGATCAGCGTTCAATCCCAGACATTGCTGAACAACAAGAGATGGATGCTGCTCTTCAGCGTGAACATCTTTTAGAGTGAATGCTCGAAAGTTTTCCGGGTATCCTTCCTTGCTTTACGTAAATATGGCCAACTATTTATAAAAAATTCTCTCTATTTCTGCAAGAGGACAAATGAACAATGTATTCTTAACTCCCAAATATCAAGTGGTCTGCCATGTGATGTGAAAAGTAATAATATAAGAATGAATGTTTATGATATCATACACAAATAGGACAAATGCAACAAAAGAAAAGGAAGTAATCATACCAGAGGAAGTAACTTTTAACTAACCTATTTATACTTTAGTTGTATTTATAAGAATTTTTGTTGTAATATAAATTGGTGAACAAATTAAATTATTTATTATTCTATTTTTTCCATAAAAGTCCAATTACAAACTTTTGAGATTAAAAAAGATCTTAAGTTTCTAAAAATAATGATTTTTTAAAACTAAGTGCCTATTAAAAATTTACTACTGATTATGAAATTCCATACGAAATTAAAGTAACACAAAGTAAATATATGATTAAATCTTGAAAATAATTCACTATAAAAAAATATAAAATATTGTCAAACACCTTGTCAAATTAATTTTTTTTATAGTTCTTAATCTTATATTAGTAATATTTTCATAATTTATATTTAAAGTTCTTACAAAAAATTATTGAGATTCTAAAGGAAATTTATTATTTCTCATTATCATGTTTGAATTGTTTCTTACTAAATAATTTGTGAACATTTTATATTTTCAAATTAAAAATAAAAATACCTTTTTACTGTGTTATGGTAATTTTAATATTCATTAAAATTTCTAAGGGGTTCTACAGGAAATTTAATATTTCTTATTATCATGCTTCAATAGTTTCTTAGTAAATAATTTTGTGAACATTTTACATTTTCAAATTATATATAAAAATACCGTTTTATTGTATTAAAGTAATTTTAAAACATTAACATTTCATCGAATTATTCATGAATCAGAAATATTTTATGTAATTCATTTCTCTTTACATAAGAAAAAAAAAAAATACTACAAAAATACTTGGTTATTTTAACAGTAGTTTTAGTAAAAATAAATATTATAGCATTATATTTATCAGTTACTTTTCGTTTCCTAATCTAGATGGCAGCACGAGATTTATTTCATGCTAGAATTTTTCATTTTAATTTGAGCGAAAAATAGTGCTACTTGAGATTCCCCGACGGAATAAGGTGATCCTCAAATGAAAAAAAAAAAAAAAAAAAAAAAACTAGAATGAAAAAAATTAACTTATTTTTATAAAAAGATTAAAATTATTTCTTAAAATTATTATTACTTTTAAACTTTTCTGTAAGTTTTTAGTAATATTTTTTAAAATATCTACATGTATAAAATTCTAAAGACAAAGGCTAAAATTTATCATTTACGTTTTCAATTTAGTATTGTGACGTGATTTGAGAAATTTTTGATTTCCTGAATTTTGTATTGAAAGGCATAAAGTGTAAAGACAGAGTTCCATCCCGTTTCTTTTTTTTTTTTTAGAATAATTTATTCGCTCAGTGTCATCTTAAACTCTGGTGTGACTTCATTCAAACGTTCCCGAACTCACATATTTATACATTTGTTCTACACGGCATAAGAATTTATTTTTTAATATTATTTTTAACTTCAGTCGAATTACATTCTTTCAACAACATAAGTCAACCAGAAAACTCAAATGACAAAGCAAATAACTTTGATAAATAGCAAGAAAATTTATAACTTGAATATTTATATAGATATATATTTTGGATATACAAATAAAACGCTATAATCTGGAAGACACCAATGTCATTTGCATGCATTAGCGATGATAACAATTCAACACTTTTTGCTTATTATAAAAGTTACTTTAGAAAGACGCATTAAATAATCTACTTAAATTGATACCCTTTTACATTTTAAGGCCATCAGTATTTCCCATATTTGTTACAAGCACACTGATTCACTTGTTTCGATAAAAAATTAATGATAATGTATTTTTCATATACACTTTTTGAGCAGAAACGGAATTTTAATTTCATAGCGATTTATAATTCAAAAAATTCATTGAATTCTACTACATTGGGCTGGAAATTGGAAGCTTTATATCAAGGGTATAAGAATATTTGAAAATAGAAAGCTTGAAACTGATTAAAACTGAATGTTCTGCAGAAGAATCTACTAACTTTCATCATTTGATTCACAGTGTTTATCATTTGGTTTACAAATTCTGTTTCAAAGTAATTTTTAATTTTTAACAATTACTGAATTAAATAATATTACTTGCCTTATCGAATGTATTTTCCTTTTATTTGACAAGGAAAATAAAACGTAAAACTGCAATACAATACACTGCAATAACTACAACAAAGAAGGTGTATGGAAACAAATGGAAATTAATTTCACACCTATTGCTGCAGTAGAATACAACAAGATGCTCATAGTATTCCTTAAAACATTGTTTTCAAACATATAAAAATATTTGCTGTATGTGAAAAAATATGATTCATTATTGATGTATAACTTTAGATTGATAATTAAATATTAATATATAGTATATATACAGTGTTTCTTAAAATATTATTTAATATCTTATTTTATAAAATCCTTATTTTATATATCAGATAAACACATAAAATTACTTATCTTATATGAGGAAATCACAATTACCAATAATGGTTGTGTTTCGAGTTATCCAGATATCAGTTATCAAAATCTGTAGAATGAACCTTAATTTAATGGATTGGTGAGAGTGAGTTATTTTGCATACATTCTACAGCATTTCTGAAAAAATAGTACCCCAGATTATGAAAGAATAAAAATATATTATTAAAATCTAAAGGCTTAACCTTATTAATCTAAAGGCTAAATTCGAAACTGTAGCTAGATTTAGTGTTAGAATATTATAAATAACTCATGTGAAATGCCTTCAGGTATGCTTCTGATTTCTTTTCTTCTACAGACGGGAAAACTGCTTGGCTAGGTTTGAATATTCCATTATAAAAAATGTAACTTCTACTGAGGGTGTTGTCTTGGAGAAATGATACAATAAAAAGAAAAATAAATGATTATCCTAACTAAGTTCTGACATGTATTCTAAATAGTATTATTTCTGGATCTGTTTAATATGACTTTATACTACTACTTGTAAACGTTGCATATTAAAATGCCAATTTAAAAAATTTAAATAACATAATTCTTTTATTAATTTGTAATGATAATTATGATTGCGTATAGACTATGAATTTATCCTGTTGTTTAAAATAAATCATAATTTTAACAATCGAGTTAGAAGTAAATAAAAAGGTAAAGTAAATGACAATTTTCCAAGTTTTTATCACTGTTAATTCATACTTCTAAATCATCAAGCAGTTATTGAAATTTTTAATGAAAAGTGATTTAAGTATATGTGAATATAATATGCAGCATTATGTAGAAATAAAATAATTCATTTTGATAAAATATTATTATTGGAAAACTTATAGCTTAATTATTATTTTTTATATAAATTTTATAAAATAACTATTCTTAATGTTAATAATATGAGAACACAATTCAGTAATTAATAATAGAATAGTTTACGAGTTGTGCAAACATGTAAAAAGTTAATATGTAGTACGCATTATGTGTATGATCACAATTTCTAACCAAACTTCAGCAAATTAAGTTTACATAAAGACTGTTATCATAGGGAACTCATGAAATGCTTCTAACAGAACGTATTTTATAACTATTATAAAAGTATTATATATGTGTTTTATGTATGCCATGTACGTTTATATTTGTTCGTGTTATCGAACGTATTTTATATAGGTCATTGTACTACCATTCTCTTCATTTAAAAAATGTTTGGATCAATTTCTTAACTATTATAACTATATAAGATGTGATTTTTTTATTCACGTAAGAATAGGATTTGAAAATAATATTTATTTAGAAGATACTTTTCTATAAAAATATCTTTTGAAACTATGTATGATTACTTCAATAAACTATAGAATAAGTGAAGTAAGAGAATTGCTTTATGAGAAGCTTATAACATTAATTCACACTCATTTATATTATATTATATTACATTATATATATATATATATATATATATATATATATATATATATATATATATATATATATGCAATGCTTCTCCTGAATTATGATTTTCAAGAATATTAAGATATTACAATCAAATTTTAGATCAAATGTAAAATAGAGTTTTTAAAATGTTTTCATACAGTAACAATATAAATAGCTAGTAAAACAACAACAAAAATAATTTTTAATTGTTCTTATAAAATAAAACTTAAATTTTTGATTTTCCTATGACTTTAATCATGGATTACATTAGTGTAGTAATTCGCATGTAACTGTTTTGATTTTCCCCTATACCATAAGTTTTAGATAATTATATGTATGATCTTATTTTCATTTTAAAGTATTTATATATACGCGGTTCTTTATCGTTAATATTATTTGTTTTTATATTTCTATTTAATTTATAAGGAATAAATATAGCTTATCATGAATTTTCTCAGGAATAGGATCCCTATAGTACAATTAATGGAAACTAACTAGATACTATTTTCATGCAATATTTAAAGACAGGATTTTAAAAATAGTCCATAAATTTTATTATGTTTTCCTTCAAACTAGTTGTAAGAGAGAAAATTTCATAACCGGTCTTACTTTAAATTCACAGGTGTTTCTGTGCGTATCTTTATTATTTATGAATATTACTACCCTAAATTAAAATATTATTTATTATACAAATTATACAATTTTTAACTTTTAAAGCTACACTTACATTTCTATTGAAAGTAATGAGAAAGCTTTAATACATTTCATTTTAAATTACTATAAACTAAATTGAAAGTAAAAAATGGAATCATTTAGAATAAATTAGAAGCAGTCTGTGCAAATTAGAAGCATTATAACCAGGATAGATCAACTTAACTTATATATTTTCCTATTAATACGATTACTTAACTTTCATATAAGTCTTAATCAGGAGAATTCGCAAATTAACTCATATCATTTTTGTTAAAATAACTTATCGTCAACCACTTTTAAGTTAAAAAACATTTTGAAAACTAATATTAAAAAATAAGCTAACACTAAAACAGCATTTTGGTATCTTATAATAATATATTATGTTATAAATACAAGAATGAAACAATATAATAAAAGCAACAAATAATTTCTTTAAATTTCCAAAGATATCCTAATAACTTTTTTATTAGGATATATTTGGAAAAGTAAAGAAACGGAAATTTAAATGTAAACTTGTTTACTTATTTAAAGGGGGATTTTTGCTTTAAAGCTTGTATTGTAGTGTTATGCTGCTATATGATCTTACAGTAATAGAACATAAGCAAAATATAAAGAAAATTGTTTTTATATATGGTCGGTGTTTTTCAGTTACAGAAGTAACTCATTAATATTTTCGCTTGAACTCAGTTTGCTAAGATGAAAACTACCTCATCTTTTTTCATTGCTATATTTATTTTAAATTTACATTTTATTTGAATTTATATTACATTTTGTTTTTATAAAAGATTATTATATATATAAATTAAATTGCAGTAAATGCGTTTCGAAATTTTTATTATCTCGTTTAACAGCCTGCTGTACTCTCTGAAGTAAATATGCATCACAGATGCTTCATATTTTTCCATGTATAAGTAAAGAATAAGCATTTTTTTATTTTAAACTAAAAATTATTCTGATTGCATCAATATTGAAACATGATTCTTAATTAAAATTTAAATTCACTCTTATTCTGAAAACTGAACTCTGCAAACTACGCCATCTATGAAAGGTAACATTTTTTTACCTTCATCTCCGATCTTTGCTGATTTTCATCTTACAATATGGTATCTTTAGCTTATATATTAGGAGACTCATTGTGGGATAAAGAAAAGAGTATCATTGTCGAGGAAGACATTGTCTTTTCTCATTGAAAGAGAAGTATATAAAATCGAAAAGATTCCTGGGAACAATTAGTATTATATTCTATTTTACCAATGATATTATATTACATATAATATCATTGGTACAATCGTTACGATAGTATTTCTAGGTTAAATTATTTTATTTTTAATTAAAATATGGATTTAAAGATTGAAATTTTAGGAATTTATTTTTTTGTTAAAGAAAATAAGTAAAAATACAATATATATTTAAAAGTTAAAGTAATATAATGCATACTTAAAAATAAAAAGAAATGAATAAAAAAAAATAAAAAAAAAATGATTTCATAAAAAGTTAGTTTTAGCAATTCAAGAATTTTATAGAATGGAATTTTTATTTAAAAAATTCCTTTTTACAAAATGCGACAAGTGTTATTACTTTAAAATAATAATAATTAAAAAAGAAAAAAAAAACCTGATTGAGAGAAAGAAAGCTTATTTATCAGAGAATAACAATATTTGAGACAAGTAAGCAAATTAATAATATGAAAGACTAACCAAACTTGGTGACAAAAACCTTTTTCTTTTTTTTACACAAATGAGTTTTTATTCCTATAAATGGACATGCACTTTTACATTTACTTCTCGTCTATTTCATTGAAAAAATTAAAAAAAAAAATTTTGCTATGAAGCGGTGGCACACAGAAATCCACTCTTGTTAATAATCACGATTGAAAGTTTCCTTCTATACGAGAAAGAAAAATACCACAGTTACTTTTGTTCAAAATGAGAATGCTGTTTGGGTATGTCAGAGATGGAATTCATTTGATAGTATCAAATTTCAGTGCCATATACTTTAAATTATCTTCTACTGGAGCGAAAATTTAGTGAGAACGATGCTATACTCTAATAAAAGAGATGACGTAAATTTGTGGGGAAATATAAATGAAAAGTCTGCCAGTATAAGACGAGAAATTTGTCAAAAATTAGAGCTTTGTTGTAAATTCATTGATGAAAAATTTCCTCATTTATCTTCCAAATCAGATAGAATCTTAGACCAAGCGGACACTGTAGAAATAAAATACATATATGGGTAGCAAAATATTCCTCTGAATAAATTTGTAGGTAAAACTTCTTGTACTTTATTTGGTAAAAAAGAATAAAAAATGTCAGGTATAATAACTATGAATTTCATCATCAAATTCAAAACTCATAACTAATAAATCATCATATGTAGTAAAGAATCAAATTAAAGTGTAGACATTTTTACAATGTGATAAAGTAAATCGTTCTAAGTACTTTATAGGTAAGTCTAACGATACAGAAATTGAGACAGCGCTTGTAATATATTTGTAATTACAACATTTTTATGTAAATCACTGTGAGAATTAAAAAACAGCACATGAAAACTTTAAAATGTTTTTATGCTAATTTAATATTTAAATATTTTTGGTTTTACTGTATTTTCATTCAAAAACCAAAATATTGTATTTAGTCTATAATAAAGGAAAAATACAAGTTTGAGAATAGAGATAATAATAAAATAATTGTAGCCCTGCACTCACTGATAAAATTTATTGATTTTTTGAAAAATTTTAGTAATTAAAGTGTAAATAAATAGTAAAAAAAATTTAAATTATCTAATTTTTTCCTATATTATCTTTTTCTTTTGAAATACTTTAATATTAATTTTCTAAAGAATGCTTCTAAAAGCTAAATTATTATATTTATTTCTAAGGATTTTTTAAGTTAAGTAAAAACGATAA
>JAPDSC010009154.1:10959-27580 GCA_026290005.1 Latrodectus geometricus | reverse complement strand
TATATATATATATATATATATATATATATATATATATATGAATAAAAGAGAATATATTCATTTTTCTTGTATGATATATATGTATGTATGCCTCGTATGCCATATATTAAATAGCGTATACATGTAAATTTTTGTACTATAAAATTTATCTTTTCGAAATGATATTAGTTTTTTTCCCTTTAACTGAAGTTTGGATGTTTGAGATGTGTGATATTTTCAGTCATTGTAGTATTCATATCAATTTGGGAAATAAATTTTTACAAATGCATAAGAGAGATGGGATTACTCACTTTAAATGTCTGCTTTATAACGCATTACTCTTATGTTGGAATTATCACGTAAATAAAAAGCTAAAAATTTATAAAAACAGAGATGTTACATAATGCATAGAAGAATGTTAAGTGTATCATGCGTCATGTTTTTAAGTACAAATTTCTGAAACGGGGGCTGATGCATTTTATTTTATGATTACAATGTGCAGAATATCCTATTAAATTTTCAGAGATCAAAACTTAATCGATATTTGAAAATCAATAAAATAGATAGATGCATTCAAAAGAAGACTGTTGCTTCTCTAGAACAGATTTAAATGACTGAATTAAAAAATATCGTCTGATAAAAAAATTTTTATTCTTTTTGAGTAAACTCAGCTGACGATAAAAAATTTCACGGCAATATAAACAAACAGCTTTCATTGAAAATTCACTCACCCTTACTACACCTCTCTTTTTATCGTGCTTAACTTAATGGCATTTCTCCAAATGGATTAATTTTGTCAAATGATAGCATAGCTATCTGTTGTAGATTAGTAGGAGGGAATGAATGTGAAGAAGAAGGGGAATGGATTTGAAAATGAAAAGATATTGCTTACAAAATTTGAGTTCACCCCGATAAATTGATTCATTTGTGTTTCATGGAGTGACTACTCATCGTAAAAATACCATTATCTTGGAAGGAAATTTGGTTCTTTTTACAAAGGTAGTTGCTTGTAGAATCATTAAACTAATTGTTTAGTTTAATATGCAGTTGATACAATCTTTAACAATAACGCCTAAAAATGCCTCGATAAAAAATTACATAAAAAATAAAAGTCATTTTTCCTTGACAAATTAATCTTTTATACCATTGATGTTTATTTAACATGGCATTTAATATTTATGTCACAGTTGAGCAATAATTCATTTTTAACTAACACCTAAAACTCTATTAAAAATTAAATTGATAATAATAATACATAAATAAATTTTTAAATATGAATCATCTTTTATATCTGTTCAAAACCATCATTTTGTTCAAAATGAATGATACAATTTTTTATTCCGAACAATTAACATCATGATTAATGTCCGCCTTAACTTTCAGTTACGGAGTTCAATTCCTATCTCAGGAATCGATGTTTGTCATGATTTGCAATTCATCTTAAACCGTAGATTCTAATATAAATAGCCCTTATGTGCCAAAGCATAGATTGAAAAATTAAACGAAATCACAATTTTCAACATATCAAATGCTTAATTTGAAAACTAAATTTCAAATTAAATACTTCCTTATAACCTAAAATTGATGAAAAAAGCGAATAAAAACATTAGTCTGAAACCAATTATAATCTTGTACATCTTGTACAAGCTAAGAAAAATAAGTTTTACATATTTATTTAATAAAAATCATATATTTATTTAACATATATTTATAATCCTATATATATATATATTACATATTTATTTAATAGAAAATTGCTAATTTATATTTTATGAAATAAATAATTTGCATATTAAATCACACTATTCCTTTTTCTCAAGCCAAAGTATGTAATTTTGGGCAATGTTTTTATTATTTATTTCTAACATTTATGATTGTTTCTCTTTTACTGACATGATATACTGAACTGAGTGACAGTTCTGAGATGCTTTAAGTCTCAGTTAGTGACAAGTGGCGATAACTGACATGTCAAGAAATTCGAAAGTAACATTGTCAAGATGAATAATATTTTGAATACAACAAAACCAGAAAAACCTTAATCTCTTGTATTTGAACAGACTTTTATGTAAATAATTATAGCCAATTTAATTTACTTTATATAAAATTAAATATAAAAATGTTTGAAAATGTATTTACTTGCGCACCTTTTATAATATCAACCAATTACATGATTTGCGTAAATAAATTATTGTTTGTCTTATTTACAATGTAGCTCTTATAATTTTTTATGGCGTATATATGGATAGTATTCATTTTAAGATTTGCGTTTTGTAAATATTTAATTCATTCTAATCTTTGCCTCGAATTTCTTCTATGATTATATATTTTGAAAAAAAAATAGGAACACATATTACTTTTTTAATATGACTGTTATTCAAAATATTTTCAGCGTGAAAGTGTCAGTTTACATAGTTAAAAAAGTACACTTAAAAATATAATATAAACCTCCCAAAAGAAATAATATTTCACCTTACATTTAATTTTATTCCATACAATATTTTATGAGAAATAGACTGTTTGTAAGTTTGTGTAAATGGTTCTGCTCTTGTCAGAAATAAAAGAAAAACGTTATGAAGAAATCCCAGTGATCATTTGGAAGATTTAATTTGCTCATTACTATGTGGTCACTTTTTGCATACGAGAGTTAATTTTCCGGGACAGGAAACTTAAAAAAGATTTTTGATAGCCTGTTGTCTGGAAGGTGTCTAGCTACAAGCCATTTACCTCCAAATCTAATAAATTGTGTTTCCTAACCAAAATACTTCTCTAAACATTTTTTATCTAGTCCTAAAACATAAGATTCTGAACCGCTACAAAAATTTACTTCAGAGGTAGAACCTTCCACTGGCACGAAATTCACCTTGCTACTGAGCATTTAGCAGCTCGTCATAGCCATGTGTACGCAGCTGACACATAATGTCTATAGAAACACATGAGATATTAAGGTATGATTGTTTCAGTGACCAGTAAGTCCCTTTTTGGAAAATTATACATGATGCTGAGCCACGTGGTATGCTACTGTTTATTCGGTAATCTCATGAATTAGATTTTTTCAGGCTGAAAACAATATATTGACATACTGATACCATGTTCTTTGTATATTTAAATTTTTAACTCGTTTTACTGCATACATAAAAGTTCACATGACTGCTGAAATTTATGTGATACGTCATTCATAATACACATCAAAATGTCATTAGCATCTATCAAAATTCTTTTTCCCAACAGTGACATGATTTTTAAATAATCTTGTCATAAAAACACAGAAACTCAATTTATACATTTACGAACACATTTAAAATATGATAACAAAATACAAAAATATTTCTGGTCTATCTATCTTAACAGTAAAATTTTTTTAGTGTCACTTTTCGTGTATGTGTGTGTATGCCGTAGATTCTCCATCACGCTTGCATTGCAGCCATAAAAATGGCACTTTTCAATGTACGAAATTAAAAATCAAGCCGTGACAAAAAAAAAATTCTTTCAGAATAATGTGCGTGTGTGCGAATTTAATATTTTTTGTTTCATTTAACTCAAACTTTTTGCTAGTAAAGTATACAACGCATTATTTGATACAAAGAAATCAGATAAAAAAAATTATTTTTAAAAGTTTTTACCAAGAAATCAATATAACTTTAATTATAAGTTCGCTATCTCGCAATGTTGATTTTAGAATTGGAAACCAAATAATAATTGAAAGTAGTATACAACAGCCACTATTTATATCGCGATAAAACATGCTTCCTCTCTAAGCAATCTACATACATGAATTTGGATGGAATATCTTACGAATTTTGCTCAAATCAAAGTAATAAGGCTGTTTAAACAGTATATTTAAGTACACGATATATGATTGAGAATAAATGTTATACATTTTTAAAGATAAAGTATATAAAATTAAATATAAAGAAGTAGAAAAAATAATTATTTTATTACATAAAATGCTAAGATGAGTTCTACTATATTAATTTGCTCAGAAAAACAGGAGACACTTAAAACGAAGTCTATAAGGGGAAAATATATAATTTGAATAGTAAATGAAAAAAAATATCTGTGTATGACTAACGCACAAAATTATTTCATAACTTGCATTTAGCAGGATGATTTAAAAAGGAAAAACTTCAAAAACATCCATTTATATAATGGTTTTTATTTATTATTCACAACTGCATTTTACATACAAACATTTATAATAAAATAATTGAAATCCCTGATGTGAAACGTGTGATGAACCATACTCTCTCTTTTTATTATATTTTAATTTCATGTAGAGAATTGTTTCAGCATTGTTTTATTTTTAAAAGTAATTTTTAACAACAAAAAAAATTTATTTGGAAGGTCTTCTCATGGTATTATTTTTCCTTTTTAAAACCAATTGTTTTCATCCATTTTATTTAATTTTAAATTATACGAAGTTTATGTTAAGTCAATTATTATATTTATACAAATTTATATATACTGTTTTTAAATCTTTTTTATTCTTTTGTTATAGAAACTTATTGTCACATTTTAAACTGGTATTTAACACATGCTTGGGTTTACATAAAAAAATAAACAGGTGTCTATATTTTTTATTGGCGCAACTTGTTCTATTTTGGACTTAACTCCATAAAGCCCTGCCGAACAGCCATGTTAGCACAATTATTGAAATAATAGAGTGTTATTGTTTACAATTCATAGATAATTTTTCCAGTGAGAGAAAAATAAAATATTTCTAGTTCTTTTTAAGATCATACTTTTATGGAAAGGCTTCAAACCATTTTCAACAATGTATCATTTAAGTTTAGTGAGCGATAACGTCACAGATTTATTTGCTTGCTTCAAGTCTATCTCTCTTGCTCCATTTATTCATTTTCCATATATCTACTCAGAGGGAGTTTTTTTTGTAACAGAAAACGATGATTACAATGTTAGAATTTATTCTTACAATAATATTTTATTCTCTATGTTAATAACGAGATTGATATTTTGAACATATTGTAATATTTGTGAAATGGTCATGAAAACCTTATAGCAAAATAAAGAGAATATAAAAAAATTTTATTTTTACAGTTAATCATAAAAATATTTTATGCCAAAGGAGTCACGGTAATCAGTAGAAAAACCCTCGTATCTCCGATCCAGCTGGGAACATCGTGCTAAGAGAAACTATGAACGAAAAATCCCTTATAGAGTCTACTATATTATTGTGATTTATTGGTTCTACACTATAAATGATGATTAATGATTTGTTTTAAGTAGAGAATAAATGACGGCCTAAGTGTCGATCTTATCACTTGACCAGGGTTTAAAATTTAAAGCGGATATATATTTTTAGCGTCTTTGGTCAACAAAAGTGGAAAGTCAGAAACATATCACAGTAATCTACATATTTATCTTAAAAATATTTTTGATTTGTTACAAGGGGATATTTGTGTGTCTAGATTTTTGAAATGGCTTATAATGCATTATAAGCTGCAGGCTCCAGTTGAATTAGTCTTTGAGTGAAAAAAGTCAACGCACGGTGTTATACAAATCAATTTACAGTCAAATGTTACAATTTATAGTAAAATATTGTTAAACATTAAAATTTATACAGTGTGATTGAAATGGCAATTTTAAAGTATTTAAAAATAAGAATTTATGACTAGAATAGTAATAAATGTTTGAGGAACATTTAAGCAGTAAAATATATTGTTTGAAAGAAAATAAAATAATAAAGAGAAAAAAATTCTTCTAAGATCAGTTATAATGAATAGCAATTTTAAAGAAAAAGCTTGCAGTAGAGGGTGATTTTCTGGCATCAGATTTAAATAAAACAGAAATATGTATATCATTTAAAAATTGCGTAGAGAGTCTTTACTTTCTTTTAATAAATTCTATTGATTCACATAAGCTTTTGTTGAATTTTTGATAATTTGTTTAGTTTTTCTAAAGTTACAAAGATCTCAAGTCATACATTTAGTTTTTATTTGTTTAGATTACTCTGTACACACAATTCTAAATATTAATCGCAAGTATTTTCAATTGATATTGCTGTGATAATAAATTACATTTTGGGAAGAAAAGTATATGGGTTCAAATGATTTTTAAAATATATCTAAGCAGTTTTTGGAGATTTATAAATCTGTTTTAAAATAAATTGTATAATCTTTTATGGCACAAGTATTTGACAAGAAAATTAAAGCTGGCATTTTCCCTTTAATAACACAGAGAAAAAATCGTAGGAAAATATCATTAACAGTAGTATATTTTACGAAAACTTATGGATCTTTATAAATATTGAAGATATAAATATTCAAATGGATCTTTATAAATATAGAAGAATTAGAAAGTTTTCTATAGGAAAGAGGAATTTAGACAGTTAAAGCGAACTATTTCCTTTATTTAATTCATTATACACATTTTTTATTTCAGCAGCATACAAGTAAATTAAGTTTTATTACATTTCAAACGACACTGAAAAATTTCAACACAAATTTAGCAAAAAGAGATAAAATAAAAATACAGAGACCAGTCATGCATGAAGACTTTTCGCATGTTGTTCAGAACTATATCAAATGTCAATCATGTATCTGATATAAAGGATTTATATACCCATATATTATATATATAAATTTTTTAAATTAGATGGAAGAGGCGAGTGCGATAGAATGCGTCTTTCCACTGTATCCCAATGTTTCTATAATACGAGCGTTGTGATCGCTAAGGAAACTATTGGTAGTCAGACTGATTTTCAGCAAACCAATTTGAACATATATGGCATGATGTATAGTTACACTATCATTTATTACGGTTTGACGAACACAAGGATGTAGTTAAATTTTTTCTTGCCCTGCAAAGTCACCCGACCTCAATATAATTGAACTATTTGGTCTATTTTAGCGCGTTCAACAAATACACATTCAAGAGTTCATACACAGTGAATAAGTTAAAATTTTAAATATTTATTTATTATGTGATTTTAAGGATAATAATACATAAAGATAATAACTTTGGATACTTTAATGGATATTTTCTTGCAATATTTTATTTTTATAAGACCGTAAACGATGATGTATTGTTTACTTGATAGAAAAAATTACAAAGGGTTACAGAAAATTAAATAGAAAGTGCTTTGCACTTCTATAAAATTAAAAGACTAGAATTATTCTCTTGAAAATTGCTTACATTTTTCAATTACCTGAATTATTTCATAAAATAAGTGGAAAATAATATGTGCAAATAAATGGCTGATGAAAGTAGATTTAAAATAGCAAAGCAATTTGCAAAGTAGAAAGATGTGAAATAGTCTGAAAATTTTATATATGGGAAATAGTAAAATTACGCTATATTTAATTTTATTTTGATAGGATTCAAAGAAATTAATTAAATAGTGACCATTAATAAAGTAATTTTTTAAAAGTTAGAATTGTAAGCAGTTCTCAGTTTTTTATTTTATGTTTCAAATTGTTTGATTGTTGCTGTAACATAAAATTATATTATATTGTTGAATTTTTATGTTATAAAAAGATTCGAAACATATTTGTATGAAAAAAACTTAAAAATTATTATCGGTACCTAAAACAAATAAAATTACTAATAAGTAAACAAATCATATTTTATTTGTCACTAATTGGAAATATTTCACTTGTAATACATTTAACATAAGATTTTGTCTTAGTTTGCTTTTTATCTCTACCGTTAGATCTCCCTAAATTTGAAAATAGATATTTCATTAGATCTTAAGGTGGTGCTTGCCGAGCTGGCTGCAGTGTAGTTAAAGTTCTGGCCTTCGGTTCGACTGTTCGCGGATTACTTTCTTGATTTGGGTACTTGTAATAATTTAGAATCCCTTTTAAATTAATAGTACTAGTCTTATTTGTCCCTGTATGTCAAATTGACCTTTAGGGGACAAATAAATCAAATATCTAAATTTGTATTAATCCCTATGTAAGTTTCAATTAAATCTTTTTATTTGTGCTTATTATAAATGTTACGAATTTAATGTCAATCCTTTTTAAGTATCATTTAAACTAAGTAAACAAGAATTACATCTTTAATAGAATGTGTATAAGACATTTCTCGTACCAAAAAAATTAAAATTTGAAGAATTATCTCTTGAATGAATTTACATTATTTGGGAGTACAAAAAATTGTTTTTATTAAAATATTTTTAATTGTAACATTTTATAATATACAAACTAAAACGAATCTTTTGTAAGACAAACAGAATATAATATAAAGTATATTATACAATAAAATATAAAAAAATTATGCAATAAAATATAAACATAAATGAATATTTTAATTTGTGTGCTTTTGCCGAAAAATTAAATTGTTATTAGTTCAATTAATACAAACTATTCTGTTTACGTGAAAGAATTTATGAAAATGTAAAAACTATCTTGTTGAGTACACAATATGATAAAAAGAGCAAAAGTTATCTTCAGACATTTAAATGTTATATTGCTGAAAATATTTTTCATTTATAGAAAATTCAACAGCATTAACAGTCAACTTTCAATTTATGAATAGCCTGATATATAGTCTTTTGACTATATATCAGGCTACATGAGACTAAAAAATGTTTCTGAAAGAACACTAAAACTTTAGCCAGTCACGATAACCACGAAAAATAGTCGACTAGAATGTTCTTTTTGTAGATACAAAAACCATACTATTTTCACCTTATTACCCGAACTTATGCTTACGTTATGATTAAGATGCTTTGAGAATAAGTTGGATCAGCATATACACCCAGTAGAAATTTTATAAGAAGAATGAAAAAAAAATGATGATATATTTTCTTTTCCTTTAGAAAACTTTTTGAAAACAATATAATTTAATCAATATGTTAAAGTTTATGGAAATAAATGCCTTTGATCGATTTGTGTTGCATTAAAATTAGTTATATCTAATAAAATATTTATGAAACTTACATATAGAACGCGTTAAAAATTTTCTATCACTATAAAAAGATAAGTCTTTAACAGCACCGAAACTAATTTTTTCACTACAATTTTGTGTACTTTTTAGGCAAATGTTTCGCAGTAAGTATACGGAAAGGATGTTTTAAGAACATTCTGATAATATGAGTTCCTGAATAAAATGGCTTATACATAGAAGCATTTTTTATGTGATATTATATAATTATAATTTTAATATTATTTTAATATCTATATATTATAATATGATTTTAATATTTTTATATAAAAGTTATTAAATCACAGTTATATTAATGAAAAAACTAAATATATAATAATGATAAAACAACAATAAATAACAGTGAAAAATAAAGTGAAAAGTATATATAATAATTTTACTAAGACAAATGTTGAGTATAAAATAAATTTGGATTTCAATGAGTGTGTAGTTCGATTTAATATCTGAATTTCTATATATTTTTCGGAATCATGAGTAAATAGTTATCTATAAATATAAACCATGAGTGCTCGAAGTGTCCTCAAAATATTTTGTAGAAGTAATTAACAAATGTATAAAAGAATCCTCGCTTTTGAATGCAGTACATGGGAATAAAGAGAATTTTGTACTTTCACCATGCTAAATATAAAATGATGTTACAGTTTATGAGTTAATCTTTGTCTCATTTTCTCTGTGAAATGGTGTTTAGACAGCATTTTAGTATTTTAGAAAATTTTAGCTGTTATGTTATATAGTTTACAGTTATAAGAATGAGTAAAATTTATTATTAAATCATAAAATGTCAGAGGGAAAGGCCTTAAAGAAATTACGCGTGAAAGATTATGAATCTTTTGAACTATCATTGATATTTTTTGTGTAACAAAATAACTTATATGAGAGTTAAACATCCGGGACATCCATTTGCATTTATCCGAAAAGATAAACGTCTTATTGTTTAAACATTATAATATTCTATATTATAATATCAAAGTTAGTTACAGAATTATATAAATCTGAAAGTTTTCTTAATAACTATGATACATATTTTGTAGTCCAATTTTTACCTTGACTAAAAAGTTTGAAAAGGGCAACATATTTGAAACTTGTCTACAAAGATAGTAGACCATTCCTATGTTTTTGTAAGTCAGTGTATAAAAAATGGGAATATTCTCGAATAAACAAAGTAAATTTATTTAATCATTTGGTAGATGATACTTTTTTTTATACTTTTGACTGTTTCTGTAATTGTTTTATTTTTAACTTGTATTTAGAGCATAAAATATAAAACTTTAGCAGCTTGGATGAGTTCAGTTAGTATTTATACGATTTTTGAAACCAAGTAATTTTCAAAGTGAAATTCTGAAGGAGGGAGTTAAATGCTTAAGGCGAGTTTCTAATTCTAACACTTTCTTTAGCATTTGTCACTTGAATATGAATAATTCAACACAAACCATGATGAGTTGAAATGGAATCGTTTGTCCTAAGAGATTTAAGAAGATTATATTGTTATTCTTTGCAGTTGTAGCACTTAACTTAGATTAACAACTAATAAGATTGAGATACTATACTGATAAGCATGTTTCCCTGATCTCTAACTAATGTGAAATGTTTGCAACTAATCACTCACTGAATATAGCAAATTGCTAGAATTATATCTATGTTCCATGATAGAAGATAGTTTTTCCACTTACACAAAACAATTTAAGTAAATAAGATCTCGAAAGTCATTTTCAGATAATAAAAGGTAATATGTTTAATGTGATTCATGGAATGCAAGGCCTAGTAAAGTTTTTGACAGTATATATTTATATAAAATGTTATGTGGAAGTTCTTAACCTTTTGCTTATGCAGCAATAAAATGTGTTATATTGCTTTAAAGCTTGTATATTCTTTACTTTTATAGTTGTTCAGAATAATTACAAGCATACTGAATATAAAATGATTCACCAACTTTTAATAGAAATCTAGGTAAACCTATAAATATATGATGAATTCTATAATATTCAAGTATACAGGTATATAAATTATAATCTGATAATTTACAAACCGACAAGCTAATATTTAGTCTAAAAACAAATGTAATATACTTTTATATGTTAAAATATAATTTTACAATGTACTCTATATATATTCACTGAGATGTGTATAGAAATTCATGCTTTTGAAGTTGCATAATGAATATTAAATAAAAATTGAAATGTTATTGAAGCTTAGATATACGATTCACGATATTCGGATATAAAGGGGAAATAACAATTTAAATTTGTGATAAGAATCTCTTTATAATTAAAAAATCTGTTAATAAAATATAGTAAACAATTTAACTATCAGATGTTTTTGAGCAAAAATGAGATAATGATACTAATGTACATTTTAACTACACTATCTTTTTTATTAGAGTTTAATGCCTTTTTAATAATACAATGATGTAAATATTAATTATATATCTATACAGATAGACTGTAGTGATTACTGTATGCATGTAAGAGCCTTAAAATATCCTATACTATTTTATAGAGGAGTTATTATAATCATTATACGAAGTGCAATACATTTATATTAGCTAGAATCCTTCCCATACTCCTAAAATATAAAAAATAATGAAAATTCAAGCGATGAATAAAGAAGACTCATAATCACTAACTTATTTTCATAAGGGTTTTGGGGAGATTTCTTTTAAACTTTTCAAATCACATTAAATTTTTCACATTAGATTTGAGGAGATTCGATTCTAAAAAAACAATTGACTTTTGATAGGGGAAAAGGCAGATGTTCTCAAAAGAAGATTAGGGATTTCCTAAGACTAATTTAAATGAATGGAATGAGGAAAATTCTCTAAATGAAAAATTATGCTTTATTTTCAGTACTTACACAATTGATGATTAAAGTTTCTAAGTATGCAGAGAAACAGGTATTATAGTATTAACAAACATAATTTTTTGGGTCGCTAAAAGTTCATTGCATTTTCTCTTTTCATTGGAAAATTGATGGCATCTCGCCAAATGGATTAGTACTGATGAATACAAGTTGGGAGTATCTGTTGCAGATTGGCAGAGGGGATGAACAAGGAAGTGAAGGAAGTGGATTAGAAAACGAAAAGTTATTGCTTCCGAAATTTGCGATCGCTTGATTAATTGATTCATTTGTGTTTCATCGAGAGTGGATTTATCGTAAAAAACACTATTTGGTAGGAAGGAGATTTGGATCATTTCACTCAAGTGGTTGTTCGCTGCGTCATTAGGCTGACAGTTTAGCTGAAGACGCAATTGACGCGATAGATGAGTTAATGATAGAATCTCTTAGTTGCTAGCAAAAGAAGAAAATTATACAAAAAATGTGTGCCAAGTTAAAAAGATACTTTGTTTTTGTTTCAACATTTGATTCTGAAAACATCATTTACATACATTTCTTTGACTGAAGTGACTTTGACTTTTCTTTCAAATCAATATGGTTTAAATTGCGAATTTCTTTTGTTGCCATAGTAACAGCCAGAAAATTAGATTAATTTAAATTATTTTATGTTGTTTTAAAATGAAAATACTCATTTTAATGTAATATTTGTGTTTAATTTAAATATTATTCTTAGTTTACAACAACATTATACTGTAGGAAATTAATATTCACATTTGGTTTTTAAAATTCCAAATGTGAATATTAATGTAATATTAATATTATCATTATCTCTGTAGCTATTATTTAAATAACTTAATTTACTAAACAAACAAAAGATATTTGTAACAGTATTGAAGATTAATAAATACGAAATTTCAAGGATAAAGCTAAGCATTTAGAAGAATAATAATGAAAATGAAGGTTTAATTTAAAAAAAAAGGCTCTAAACTAGGATAACAAAAATAGGCTTAATATTTCTTATGTAACAGTGAAACAATAATTTAATGGGAGGAATTTGAAATAATATTATGTATTCTAGAATTTTCTATAAGATAATGAAACATTAATGAAAATTATTCTATTTGAAAAAGTTTCCTTTAATATTTAATTATTTATATTCTAGTTTTTGTGTCCTATATTTGTTCATTTTAATCCTATTATTTAAACATTAATTTATGTTGTATTAAAATACAGAAAGAGGGAAAACAGACAATTCCCATAAAAAAGAACAGACAGTTTTGATAAAAGCAAGCAAAATAAAAAATGACAGCGAACATTGGAAGAAGCTTAATGCGAAATAGGAGGAATAGGAATAGTATCTTTTCATATAATTCAGCACTAAATGTAATAAATATCATGTACTTTACAAACAATAACTGAATAACATGAAATCTTGAAAAAAATTAATTCTAATATTTTTCGACATAGGATTCTAATATCATGAAGCTTTAATAGATTAGTACTTTTATAAAGAATTGAAGAATATATTGAAAAAAATATCATTTCATATATTTCCGCTTTAATAAAAGAAATAAGATGATAAATGGCTTATTTGTTAAAAAAGTTTTGAGAAGATACATTAAAATGATAGAGAAAACGGTTTTATATTAGCATGGTTGGGAGTAATAATCTCATAAATATGGCCCTACTTATGTTACAGAATATTCTGTAAAGGTAAGGTATGCTAAAGAAAAAATGATTCTTCCTTGCATTCTAGGACATTCACTTCAATGGATAAATAAAAAAAAGTACAATTATAACGATGTTTGGGATTTTAAATTTTATAATTTATTTTTAAAAAGAAGGAAATGGACAAGAACAAAATATTATTTTTTAGAAACTAATGCAATAGATTAAAAAATATTCGAGTTAATTTTACATTTAATTCAAACAATTAATATGTGTGCCATTTGAATAAAAAGTTTATTTTATCAATAATGGATTATGTATATTTTTTACACGATGAGAAACTAGTATTTAAAGGTACAAGTAAATTATTGCTATAAATGGAAACTCTTTTTTTGAAGACAGTATTAATAAATAATCGTCAAACTTTTTAACTCTTCAAAGACCTCGACATAAAAAAGCAAGCTGTTTGTGAAGTGATATCTCCAACTAATCAATTTACAAATTAATTTATCCTTGTGGTTATTTTGTATAGTATAATTATGAGTTGACAAATTTTGAGATTTTATTTGCTTAAATAACAATAAAGATTCTTAAACCTACCAACTCCGGAAAATTATTCATTTTAAAAATATATCATGAAGCTAAATCAGCATAACGAGGGTAAGGTAAATTAATGAATTTTTATTTTATTACATGATAAATAAAAGCACAGTAATGGCTTTATTACAAATATTTTAATTTATTGTCACGTAATACTAGATTTTCAAAATTTTTGTTTTGATATGCTGTATTTATGTTCTCAACAAAACTCTCTCACAATGGAAACTTCATCAGAATATATATTAAATGTATTGTCTCAGTAAATTCTAGGGGTAGGAAAGGTTTTTGAGTTTCTTGGGATAGACAAATTCACAAGTATTACAATTCGATATTGACAATTGCAAATGACACGGGCTTTGTTGGATTCTCGACAATGAATGATGATTAAAGATTTAATGCCTCAATTTTTTAAGCACAGGTTGGAGAAACAATATTTGAGGCAATATTATTATTTTTTTCGATTTGAGTCCAAGATTTTTCTTCGAATGAATCATAGGTGATTTTATCGGGCACCCAACTTCGTATCTATTTTGAGCCAAAACTTTTCAGTTGGAGTAATAGGTAAAAAAGATTGAATTTCTTTGCGCTCATCTAGATTAAGACAATGAAAAATTGACTGATTTTGTAAACCAAGATAGTTTTGGATTTTAATTGTTCCTACAAATTACCAATAAGATTCTCAAAATAGGAATTAATATTCAATAAATCTCCAAAAATTATTGATTTATACTCCTTAAACTAATCAATTTTGTATGGGTCAATTTGTAATTGTTCATCAGCTATATGAGTAATGTAAAAAATTGGAATGCCGTCAAGATAAAAGAACACAAAATTTTTTAACTCACCTCTTTTTCATCGGTTTGAGCCAGTTGAACCTTTTTTACTTCAAATATAGTCCGTACAATACCGGCAGTATGCGATCTTATAATATCTCGCTGATACATAGCGTTTCATAGGGCACAAATAAAGGATAAAGCCATAGTCCTTAATACAACATAAATGTAAAGGCTACTATTCAAAGTATGTCACAGCAAATGACATGAGCATAATTGCATACCATCACTTCAGGTAAAGTGAAAAAATGACGATGTCGAATGCATGGCAGTGTACGTTTTCCAAAGTGACCCCAAAAACTGATATGACCATCATGGTGCTGATACAGATTTATTTGAAAACATGATGTCCTGTCATTCCTGTGTTCAGGTTTGTTTTTGATCATGGGATTGAAGAGTATCCTATCTGTCTAAAACTTTGTTCACTAACCCAACGATGCATGCTACTGTAATCCTCTAACTGTTCATGCACACTGACTTGGCTTATTGAAAGTGACTTCATTATTTGACTCAAAGCCATGAGGGAACATGGTGCTTTTTTCGGCCATTCATCCTGAGCCCTCAAATTTTACTGACTTTTATGGAATTTGGAAAACGTGAGCAGCAATAGTGCTATTGGAAGAACCTTAATCTCGAAAAGCTGCATTGGACCACTATAAAAATCAGGAAAGCCTTGGTAAGCATTTATCTTTCCTACACGAGACAATTTAACACTTTTTGCCAGGCAACAACAATATTTAAATGTAATTTGTGCATATGTGTATGCAGTACTTTCATTATTTTAACAAGTTGTAGGTGTTGCAACCATCAGCTATTTTACATAAATGTGATGAAAAGCTTATTATTTGTATACCCTAACATCTTCCTGTCATGTAAATCCACGTGTTTCAATGGCAAGCTCAAAGTATAATAACATAATGATCAAATGAAAATCTACTTTTAAGTAATTTTCTGATCCTGGTCTAACTGATGTTTAAGATACTGCTCATATATTACTTTTTATTCGAGACGTACATTAGAATTATGGCATGTGTGATGACCAGTTTATTTTGTTACTATGAATATTTACTTTGAAATAAATTTTATGCCGTATATTTTAGTAACACTACGATCACTTCGGAAGAATTTTTAAAGGAGTCAACTCTCTTAAAAGTTCTTATTTAAAACTACCTTAAAAATTAAGTACTATTCAGAAAATTTATCTTAAGATAATCTGTCAATTCGAATGCTGCTAAAAATAAAGGTGTTGTTCTTTTTTTAAAAATCGTAGAAAATTTCAGTAGCTTTAAATTATTAATCACAAATTTTTGAGATTGTTTTGTTTGCCATTAAACGATAATTTGTGCGTACATGATGTCTAATTAGAGCAGGATTACAGTTTAAAAGCAATTCCAAACCTCTATGAATATTCTCAACAGAGGTAGAAATTGATGAAAATTTATGAGAAGTTAAATCGACGGAAAAGTATCTTACATAACGTAATTTAAATAATATTTAAAACAATTATGTGACTTATGTTATTAATGTCAAGTACACTAAGATTTTGGAAAAAGTTTCATATCATTAAAAGAAATCAAAATTTTCTTTAACATACTAGCAACATTTTTTAACCTCTGATCATTATTTGTTATGTAAAACTTCATAAATTATTCATAAATTTCAAAATTTAATTACTATAAATTTAATTATTTTGATCAGAAAAAAGGTATTTCAAACCAGATATCATGATGCTAATTGTATATATATATATATAACATAATATAATATAAAGAAATAAATACAATGTATAGAAAAAGCAAATA
>JAPDSC010009149.1:0-23759 GCA_026290005.1 Latrodectus geometricus | reverse complement strand
TATATATATATATATATATATATATATATATATATATATATATATATTAAAATTTGAATTTGTTGCTATGCATACTACATTACTATGTTTGGTGATATCAAATTTTTTTTTTTTTTTTTTATTGAATGCATTTTTCATTTCATTGCTTTTTTATGTGTTAAAAGAACAAAAATTGATCTTAAAACTTGAACTCTCATTCATAATGCTTCACCACCTTATTTAATCTGTACTCTTCAATCTAAAATTCATGTAACCTATTTATCACTTATCTCTTAATTTAAATACTTCAAAATTATAATTACACATTTAATTATAAACATCCTTTAAAATTTTACATTTGAAATTTATTTTATTAAACAAATTTAATTTATCAGTTTGTCTGATAGTTAATAAAATTGCTATAATCTGTTAAAAGCAAAAGTGCTTAACTCAGTTTATCAAACAATTTAAGAAGCATTTGCTGTGAATACAAAATTTTTTATATATACATAACTACAAATCTAAGACCTAAATATGTTATATTTATTCTTCCAATTTAATTTTATAATGTATTAGAAAATAAAAACAAAAAAATGATTTTTTTGTTTCAATTTTTAATGAATTTAATTCACAATAATTTAGTCCTGAGCATTTTATGTAGCATTGCTGCATAAAATGCTCAGGACTAAATTATATATAAGATTGCTATTTATTTGAATGATTTCTGCATTTAAATTTTTGTTTAAAGTTATGATTTAAATTTAACATGAAAATATTTTAGCTTATCTCCATTTCTGCACAAGGATGAATCAGAACAGTTTGAAACTTCACAAAAGCATCCGTTTTTTAAATTCAAGGGTGAGTGAATTTTTTTGTTACTTATTTTAAAATACTTAATTTTAAAAGTGATTTGGTTGAATGCAAATTATTGCCACTTAAAAAGTTTTTCTATTTCTGATACTTTTTTTTTAAATTTTAAATAGAATCATATTAGTATTTAAATACAATGCTAAATAATTTAATGAAAGAAGAAAATATACTATTAGCTAAGCTATGATAAATGTCTTACTATTTTAAGTTTTTATTTAAACTTAAAATTTAATTTTTCTTTAAATTAAGATTGATATAAAAGAGTAGGTAAAATCCTGGAGTCCTGTGCTAATTGCTGCCCAGATTTCTTGCCAACATGAATTACATCTTTACACTCAATATCTGATTGCTAAATACTGATTGCAGTCAAACTTCTACTTTATAATTGCATGCTATTTTAAATCTCAAATATTAAAATGCTGGTAGCAAAAAACTAATTTCACAAAGATCATGTAAGGAAAAACAAATATGAAGTATGCAGTCTACAATAGTTGATGATTGGGCCATAAAACTTAATCAATAATGTAAATCACAAACATTTTTTTTATAAAAATTAGTATTTTAATTAATCAGGTGGTCGCACATACCTTATAAAAATTGCAATGTAACGCAATGTTGCTACAAAAAAAAAACTCTGGGCAATAAAGCTAAATCTATAATGTAAGCATACATTCTTATAAAAACTAGAGATTCTAATTAATCAAAGTAACCATTCTGAATAAATCTAAATACAAATATATGAAATATTTATAAACAATATTTAATATGTAGCATTAAATATTAAATAAATAATATAGAATGGCTTACCTAATCATTGCTTTTGGAATCATTGGTACTAGTCAGACAATAGACAGATTTTATGGCTTTCAAAAATTATGCCACAATGTTCTTGAAGTGCATAGGTTATTAAATATATTTTGCCTGGAAAATAGTTATTCAAAATAATGCAAATATAAAAATTAATTTATTTTATAAACTTTCAGAATAAAATTTACTGAAGAAATTTAAAATAAAAATTCACTGCAATATTCAAAAATGTAACCTTAAAAAAAATTTCTAAATATAAAATTTAAATCATCCACTCTTCAAAAGCTTAAATTGTAATCAAGTAAAAACAAATTTTGTGCATGTACACCATCACATCACGTCATACAAATACAAGAAAACATTCCATCGAGGTAAGCCAGTGTAGCACATTGTATCACCCACAGGACCCTATAATACTTTAATGTTTTCAGTAAAATTTTACTTATAATCTTTTTCCAATCTAGTTTTTATTGAAATATAATGTTCTTTGTTACAAATAGAAAATGCACTTTTCTCTAATATTCTATGTTTTTATAATTACTACTGTTTCATTTCTATTGTTGGTTAGGAATGCAAAGTGTCTGCATATAAAAAAGTTTTTATTATTTTTTTTATTTCTACAATTTGTTCTCATGAAAAATCAGTATAATTATATATTCAGAGAGTCTTATAATGATTGTATATTCAATCTTATTATGTTTACTACAATAAATACTCTGTGTTGTAATTTTAATTTATTGTTCATTTTCCTATATTATTGCTAATACTAATTTGAGACTGATGTATGCAGTAGTAGTAAATCAGAAGCAGTAGTAGTAGTAAATCAGATGTATGCAGTAGTAGTAAATCAGAAACAAAGCTTCATAAAGCTTTGTTTCTGATTTACTACTACTGCATCTATTACATATATGATTTACTACTACTCAACAAAGCTTCATAAAGCTTTGTTGAAACTGTAAATTATTGACAGTGATTAAGTTCTTTATATACACAACTGTTGCCTCTCTTTTTTAATGAATGTTTACTTAATGAATAATTCTTAAAATGTGTTGGATTTTAAGCTATAATATATTTAAGTTATATTTAAATTCTTAATTTGCTAACAATTATTTAGTTTTCTCATGTATAGTGTATTATTCTTGAGTATGAAGTAAAAGGTTTATTTTAAGAAACTAATTTATATGCATTAGTTAATTTACATACAAATAGTTTATTTCTAATAGAGTAATATAAATAAAAATTATGCAGTTTCAAATAATTTTATCAGTAATATATATAAGAAATCATTTTTAAAAATTATGTATTAAGAATTTAACATATGAAAATCTGATGATTTTTTGTATATATCAATAATAACTTTTAATGAAATTAAATCTTTTGTTCTGTGAGAAATTTTTATCAATCTTATTTTTTATAGCTCATGATGTCCCCATATACTCAATAGTTTCAAATAAGCACTTAATAATTAGGTATGTTCTTAATTAAATGTTTTGGTAATTAATGCCTTTTTTAACATAATGATCTCTTATATTTGTACATTTTCAAATATTTTCTTTTTATAAATATTTTACTGGTATATATATATAAAATGGAAAATACAATATAGATCAAGGGTGGCCATGACATTGGCTGGTAGATCGCGAAGACATTTTAGGTAGTCCACGCGACCACATCGATAATGACCTCGGATACTAACAATTTTATTTATTACTTATGACATAGAATCAATGAATTATTTAAAATAAAAATTTACTACAGCCTACCCTTTGAAATCCAAAACAAACTGTGCAAATATTTACTATTTAAAACCTAAAATTGGACATGATGAGCGTGATTAAAACATTCAAAGAAACTAAAGAAAGGTATGCATTTCAATTAAGAAAACATGAATTGAGAAACTTCAAAAACGTGAAAGAAAAGTGCATCCATAATACAAACCGAGATTTCAAAAATTTCGCTTAATACTTGTTTTGTTTGAAGAATTTGAAAGAAGATTCACTGATTTAATTAGGTTGAAAGAAATGCTCAATTTTATGACATTTCCATTTAATGAAAATTCAACATTGATGAAGTATCTGAAAGAATGGGATATTTAATAGATATCATATCTGTCACAGTTGAGGAAGAAATTATTAAATTAAGATGCAATATATTTCTTAAATCCAGAGCATATTTAGCAATACTGATTTTTGGAAATTAATTTCTGAGGAAACGTTTCCAAATATTTGCAAATTGATGATTTTGTATTTGAAATCATACTTTGGATCGAGGTATCTTTGCGAATCTGCTTTTTCAACCATGAACAAAAAACAAACATTGATCGTATTTAACAGATGAACATTTAATTTCGTGTTTATGCATTGCAATAAGCCTATACCAGCCTCAAAATGATAAACGTGTCGCAGATATACAGTGCCAAATTTCAACTAAACGAAGTGAATAGGATGGTCAATTTTTTATGTATGAATACTTTGATTATTTTCCTCAGTAAATTTTTATTTTGTAAATACTAAGGGGTTTTTTTTTTTTTTTTTTTTTTTTTTAAGAAAAATTAGATAATATACCATTTTTTCTGTTACCGAAAGTAAATATGTAAACATATACATTATTTCTGTCATTGGTAGACCGCCTTCGATTTTTTAAATGTGGAGTAGACCCCGGATCCTAAAAGTTTGGCCACCCCTGATATAGATAATTAAAAATAGGTAATTATTGTAAATGTATTTTCCATTATTATAAAAAAAATTTCTTTTACATATCACTGCCAAATTAAAATCATTCATCAATTTCTTTTCAAAACATTCAATTTGAATTTTAAAAAAATTAACATTTATTTAAAATATTTTCAATGGAAAGAAACTTTAATTGAAATGACATAGATGAAGATGGATTGAGTTTCCTACTTTCATAATTATTTACACATTTTTATAAGAATGAATTTATTTTACATCTTCCTTTACAAATTTAAATAAGTTTAGTTGTCATTATAGATAAAATTAAACTAAACTAAAAGTAGATGGAAATAGGTTTTAAAATAAAAAGTATCAACTCCACTTACGATAAGATTATGAAGCTTTTAAATTTTACAAAGATATATTGGATAATATAAATAGCCTTCTTTCCTTAAATTTCCTTATATACATGCAACACATAATATATAGTCGCTAATTGACTGTGCTAAAAAATTAGAGTAAGAAGCTTTATATATGTCAATAAATCCATACAATTTTATAGCATGGTCATATGTATATATCATATCTGTATATGACATATATCATGACCATCATACTCCTTAGCTGCTGACCTGTATGGTTTGACTGTACAATGTATGATTGCTAGTTGAACTAGTTTAAAACTTGTTAGTGAAAATACTTAATATTGTATGGATTTATTGTCATTTAATATTATTGTCAAAGCTTTGCAATTTGTTTAAGATAGTCGATTTTCGACCACAAGATATGTGTTATGTGAATATAAAGAAATTTAAGGAAAAACGTTCATTTTTGTTAAGCATCATATTTCTTTAGAAACTAAAATTAATGGCTTCATAATATTAAAAGGAGTTGATACTTTTTACTTTATCGGTAATGACTACCAAACACTTTATTTAGATTTTCAAAGGATTATTTAAAATAAATTTATCCTTAAAAAAATGCTTAAATAATTATAAAATTAGAAACTGAATCTATCCTCATCTATATTGTTTCAATTATTGAAATTTCTTTCTATAGAAAATATTACTTAATGAACATTTTTAAGTAAAGGTTAAACTTTTTTATTCAAGTCAAATGTTCATAAAAGGAATTAAATGATTTTAATTTGGCAGTATCATTTGCAAGAAAATTTTTAAAGTAGTGAAAAATACAATATTTACAATAATTATCTATTTTTAATTAGGATTTTATAGATAAAATCAATATACATTTTACACATTTCTATAAAATTCTAATCTTTTATTAATCTAAAAATTACCAAAATGAAAATCCTATCATTTTCATTTCTCAATTTTTAGACTTCTAAGTTTTCTCTATAAAAGTTGTATTTAAATTTATTGTATTTTTGTTTCTTCCTGTGCAGCCAGAGTTTTACAAAACTGTAACATTATTTTTTAAGATCTTAATTCATCCATTGGCCAAAGAATTAAAAATTTTTGAGATTTTCATTTATACTTGTGCCTAATTTAAGGATAAAGTATGCATTTTTTTTGTGACTTGAGTTTCATGTAATTAGAATGCTAGGCATAAGAATACATTTTACAATGAATGAAATAAAATGGAAAAACTATATTATATTTCTTATCATTTTTGTTGGGGTTCATGTAGCAGCACCTTGATTTCTACGATAACAAATCTTACCAGATTCTTAAAAGCAGCCATAACAAAACTTTTCAAAAGTCATAATCATAATCCATAGTCTGTCTAAAACATTTAAATTTGCTTTGAAAGTAGACTTTACTATGTGAATATTGATATAAGGTTATTAATTCATTAGTCAGTGTGTGTGTATATATATATATATATATGTATGTATTTTATAATGATATTTTATTATATATCATTGCTCTTAGTTAGAATTTTATTATTTATTTATCTTTTTAGTGGAGGTGTTGGTGAATTAAAAGTTTGGAAATGGTCTGATGTGAAAAAGAAAGATGCTAAATCAATATGGACTTTTCTCATACCTCAAGGGTTGAAAATTTTTATTTAATTTAAAATTCATATTTTAATATATATTTTAGAAATTTTTAGAACTTTTAATTAAATTTATCATTTACTATAAGAAAAAATTGTCATCATAATGTATTTTGATATTAAATATAAAAATTAAATGCTTATTTTGTTACAGGGATTGTTTAGCTAAACCTGAAATTAATGCAATGGTTCTCACCAAAGTGGTATGCAATAACCATTTAATTTTTCTTGTATTATTTTATATTCTTATAGAGAAGTGATGAATATTTTGTAAGTGTTTGTAATGTATTGTTTTTAAATATGAAATAATAGTGTAATAATGGTTTCTATATTTTAATCTTTTTCTCTTTAAAATGATGTTCTAATTTTAATGTTTTCAAGAAAGTTGATGAGAAGCCTATTTGTTATATATTCAAGTTTCTAAAGAATAATGAAATTTTTATTAGAATTTTTTTCTATAAATAACTGATGTCAATTTATATATAAATAATTTATTTTATTATACATGTTTGTTTTATCAGATAATACAAGTGTTTTATTTGAATTATTGATTTTGTCATTAGCATTCATTGAAGAAGCATTTCATAGAAGTCACTAATGTTACGTTACAGTTATTAAATTCTTTTTCTGTGTATATTTTATAATATTATGATTTAGTTAGGATTATATGTATGTTGCTGTTTTGATATTTATTTTCTAATTTCCAACTTTCTTAAAAGGACATGGGTTTTATTGAAATTAATATTTGTTTTATTTTGAAAGCTAAATCATTTTAATTAACATTTGTTGCTTTTGAAACCTTTTAATAATTTTGAAATTTGATTATTGACTTTCTATTCTATAAATAGATATTATGGGAATAGTTTTTGTTCTTAAAAAAATTATTTTAAGTTAAAAGAATTTTAAAAAGATTCTAGAGAAAACTTTTTTGTTTTTAAATATATTATACTATAACATCTAACTGAATATTTATATAATATTGAAAAAAAATCATTACTTAAGATATAACTCATTTAAGGAAGAACATATTTGCAATAAAAAAAAGTTATTATTTTCAATTTGTAATTTAGTTATTCTTGTTTTCAAACCATATTAAATATCTATAATATCTAGTATATTTTTGAGCTGAAAGTTTTTTTTAATTTAAACTGTTTCAGAATTTTGATTAAAAAACAGCAAAATTAATAAGTAAATAAATAAAAAATATCAACAATTTTTGCACTAGTATATTTTTTAACAGTTACATTGCAGATAATTGTTTAATAACTTCATTGAGGCAAGCAATTATTATCTGTACTTTTATTCACTAATTTAGGAATGTTATTTTTAGAATGGAGATGGAATATTATATGTTGGCTGTGGAGATGGAAACATATACTGTCTTGATATAGAAAAGAAATCACTTTTGGTATTTACTTTAAATCATTATTGCTTAAAATAGTCAATTTTTCATTTACTTATGTATAAAACTTAATTCTAATTACATAAAAATACTTATAACAAGAAAATATTAAAATTCTATGTACTTTCCTTTTATATTACTCATCTGCTGTTTAACCTCATTAGAGTAAACTACTAGAATGAAATGAATAATTCACTTGGGCTATAATCTCATTTGCCCTAAAATAATTAAAATAACTAATTCTGTGTTCCAACTAAATTCCTTTTATGTAGGTGTGCAAAAACAAATGGCATTTCATTAATAATATGCATTTAATATGAATCATTACAATTAAAATATGATTCTCTGTTTAATAATGACTTTGTTTACTTTGAAATTTTCACTTTTTCTTCTGAAAATTATTTTTAGAAAAATAAGATGTTCTTAAGTGTTTGTAAAAAATATCTGAAATTCTAACTATCAATGATTGAATTATTATTTCCTATAAAAACATTAAACACATTATATTATATTTTAATTATTTTTTTGTGATTTTTTCAAAGTTTGTATTAAAAGGACATATGGATGGCATAAATTGCTTAGATCTTGCTAATAGTGGCCAAGAATGTGTATCTGGAAGTGAAGATGGCTCTGTTCAACTATGGGGTAATTTTTGTTATAGTTATCTTACTTTGATTATTTGATAAGTGTTAAAAATAATTTTAACTTTTCATTCATTTGAATTTGTGATTTGTCTTCAAAATAATTTGTTGAAAATTCTTTTATTAAAAATAAATAATATATTTATTGTTGTTAAAAGAAAGTTACTGTAAACTGTTGAAAAATGTCAAATTATTATCATATTCTTCTTAAATTGATTTCTTTAAAATTCTATTCTATCTATCTTACGGTTTTGGACTGCCCCAGAAACGTGCTGAGGGTAATCCATAACTATATGCATATATGTGAATTATGATTTTTTTAAATACTTAATTACTATTCACAGCAACTTTTTATTACTGGGAACAAAGATTACAAATTTAATATAGCGGAGAAAAAAAGCAATATGTCCTTCTTTCTAGAGAAAGTTATTTTTAAATAGTAAGAAACTCCTTGCTCATTTTTGCCTTTTTGCTATAACATGTTAAGGGAGACTCAAAACTGGCTAGCATGAAATTATTATAGCTAGAAATTTATATTGAAATCAAACTAAAAGGTTTGTTTAGAATTGTTAGGAAACTTCAACAAGTTTTCGTGGGAATTATTCTTTTCCTTTGAAGATACTGTGAAGTGAAGAAGTGAAAAGAAATGTGATAAAGCTAGATTGCTTTACTTTAAGAGCTTCAGCAGTGTTTTTTCCTTTGCCATTAAATAATAAAAAAAAGGTCTCACAACATTCATTAGAAGATTGTAGCCTTTAATTTTCTTAGCTGAGCAATTTTTGCAAGCCAAAGGCCACTAATTAATAGGACCCATTAATCACAGATATTCAGATGTTGCTACTATTGGACTGTTGAATAAGACAAAAGTTCCTGATGGATCTAATGAGTTACACAATCAGTTTGGTAAATTAATTCATTTGCAAAAGTAAGAAATATAAAGAAAAATATTAATTTTTTGAAAGTCAGTCTTGATTGGATCAACCTGAAAGAGGTTGATTTTCTCTGCAATTCATTGCAGAAATTAGATGGAAGTATGCAAATATGTTAAATAAAAATCAAATGCAGTTTCATGTTGTCAAACTTATAAAGAAATCAATCATACAAAAAGGAGCATATTGCAGGATTACAAAGATTGCAATAAGGATTTTATGCTTCGAGGTGGCCATTGGAAGGTTGTGAATGCTGAAGCGAAATAATCAATTACTGGTTTTACTCAATTCTTCTTCATTCATCATTCTATTAATTCACGATTCTGGAAACAATTTCTAACCAACTGGGTAACTTCACAAATATCTGTATCTGATTACCCAAGGACCACAATCTCTGTAAAATATTGCCATAATGTTGTTATTAGTTTAGTTGAATTGAATAGTGACCATGGCTTTCATAAATACAGTTGTCATTGGTAAGATATATGCTTCACTGATTCAAATAATACATAGTAATAGGTCATACATTCAGGAACAATTAAAATTTCTGTTGTTCAGTGGAGCAAATTCAAGTGGCTTAAAGTATCTGATTAAAACTAAGACAAAGTTGCTTTGAGGAATGAGTCATTATTTTCTCTTCAACTCAATGGGGAATGTGCAAGGTAACCATGATACACATGCAATTTATTCGAAACATCTTCGAGTAATGTGCATTTCAAGGTGTAAATGTCATAGTTTGAATGGCAACTTTTTTGAGGTATCATACCAACCTGTATGTCAACAGGTGGATTCTGCCTGGCTATATAGTATTATTTATGATATTCTAAATTCAATTGTAAGAGTGTTAGTTGCTGTAGTTGATTTTGATTTAATTTATATAGATGATAATGTTGTTTTTCATAGAACTGAAACATCAGTAATTACTTTAAGAGTGTGGGCATTGTGTTTATAAAATGGCTGGTGAACTTGCCAAAATCTACTAAAAATCTTTGCCTTGGCTTTGGCTATGTTGTGTGCATAGGTGTCCCCCTCCCAGCCACTCGTTGGCTTGGAAACTACAAAATAGAAGGAATAACCGTAGTTATTCCTGTTTTTATCAACCAGTGTTAATTCTGCACTGGTTGATAAAATCAGGTTTACCCTGCTTAAAGTTCAAATTTCAGTATTTTGGAAGTTCTTTGGAGTGTGTTAAAATTTTTTCTCCCTTAACTATAGTTCAGGAATGATACTAAGGGTTTATCAAATTAGTTTTAATGTTCAAACTATAATGTTACTTTCACTATCACTGTATTCAGTACTGCATCAATAAATTTATTATTAATTCAGAAAAAATGAATATTTAAGCTTTGATCAGTTATGAATTATAAAATTTTAACACACACTTACTGCTTACTAAATCTGTGTAATTTTATAACTCTGTCATCCATAATAGATAATTTTAAAACCGAAAATAAATAAAAGTTTAAAAAAAAATCTATTTGAATTACATCTCAGATATTTATTTATATTAAAATTTAATCACTCATTTTTATAGATATATCTGCTTTATGCTGCAAATCACACAGACACACTGTAAATATTTTGCTGCATTGAATAGAAGCATCCATAAAAATGAATTCTTAAATTTGTGTGTAAAAAATTTTCAATTAGTTGTGCAATATTTATTTTTAAAATATAATCAACAATGGTAGTGTTTGATGATGAAGTTAAAGTACTTGAATAATGAATAAAATTGAAGTACTTAAAATTAAAAAATGACAATGTCAGTAAATTAACTGAGTTAATTTAGAAGTCCGATATATTAAATTAATATCAAACATCTATCAATTCCTTCATAATATGTGAAATTTAATGAATTTGATCAAGTCGTATCTCACCATAAAAAAAAAAAAAAGAAATTCCTGTATTGTTCCATGTGATACCAAAATAAAATTTTATTAACAATATTTTCAATTAAATATTAACAGAAAGTGTCAGGTTTTGGAGATTAAAGGAAATCAAAAGTTAATTTCTAATTTGTTGTTTTCTAATTATAATATTTGAGTTCTTATATTTTCTTGATATTTATAAACTAATATATAGAATGGTATGAGTGATCTAAAAGTAGTTAATGGTATCACTAAAAGGAATTATTCATGTATACTTGAAACTTACAGATTCCAGAAAAGGAGGATCAGCTATTCACATTCTTGAGCCTTTCAAACACAAGGTATTCATGAATTTTTTCTGCTTTAAGAATTTATGTAAAATGCTTTTTTAAAATTTCTTTACATCTAATGTTAATTTCAATGTTTATCTATGTAGATGGTAAATAGACCAGAACAAGGAAAATGGATTGGTTGTGTAAACTTTGATTCTTCTGATGATTGGCTGGTATGTAAGACTTTTCCATGTTGGAATTTGAATTAGGTGTAGTAATAATAACATTTGTTAAAACGTTCTGATTGTGATATTTATAAATATAAATCGTTTTAGTTTTAAAAGAATGCAGGAAGTTTAAAATAGAAAAATGAAACTCATTTGGGAAGAGAATGCGTCCAATTATTTTAAAATATACTGTTATAATTACTAGAATTTAAGTGTCATCCAAAAATACCAGAAAATAAATAAAAAATTTAATAAATATTAATGAATTAAAGAATAAGTAGAACTAACTGCATTGAAAACTGTCTCTATCATCCTTTTCTGTGAATTTTATTTTTTGAGTTTGGGCTCAAATAAATTTGATAAATTTCTTATATTTATGCTAGTATTTTTTTAACCTATTATATTGATGTTCCAATTGCATAAATGCAATCTAGTATTAATATTTTTATGTACACCATAGCAATCAGTATAAATTTGAAATTTAAATAATGTGGTGATGAAATTAAATGCTGTTTGATAAATCTTTTTCATTAAATAATTTATAGAAATATTTAAAATATATATTTATAAATAAAAGTTTAAGTGTTAATTAAATTTATTATTAACATGAAACAGTTAAACAATTATATTGGTTGAGATAAATTGCATCATTATTTATGTATAAAATTGAAATGTATCTATTAAAGTAGGATCTTATGTATTCTCGAAAATATCTTAATTCATATTATTTAACTTAGATATTTAAGCGTTATTTTTGAATAATATAATTCTTCTATATTTTTTTGATTCAGCACATCATTTTTTAGTCACCAAAATTTAAAAATATTAAATTTATATTTTAATAATAAAAACAAATTTTTTAAAAATATATGTAAAAAATTTCTGTTTACTCTTATATATTTTATTCACTGCATTGTTTGTCTAATAAATATGATGTATTTTAGCCTACCAGCATAGTTAAACATTGTATACTTTTTATTAGTAAGCACTGTAAAACTATAGCTGTTTTTAGTTAGTATACTTATCAACTAATTAATTGTCCTGTTGAGGAGTCTTCAAATCTTACATTCATCTAATAGAGCACCCTTTCTTTAACAGAACAATTTTTAAGTTAGACTCTCACCTCTGCATTGAATATATGTAGTAGTTTAAAATCTACTTTGAATCATTCAAAAGAATAATTGCATTCAAAAAGTGACTGAAGAGTGTACATGTTAAATCTACTGCTTTCATTTGTGACACTGTACATGTAACTTTAGTCTTTTTATCTTAAAGTCAAATTTATTCATTTTTTTAATTTTGAATTTACTTATGATATAAAAAATAAATTAATTTTCTATGGTTTAGAGAAAAAAAGATTGTAAAATGAAATATTTATTTACAATTGAATTAAGCTAAAATTAAAAAATGAATGTAATGATTCAAAACAATAATTATTTTGCAACTTCCTTAGTGTTATATAAAACATATATATACATATATAAAAACATTAATAAAAATGTTTATCTTTTCCAAAGTTATATAATTAAATCAAACCTGTATTATTTTCAGGTTTGTGGAGGAGCTCCAACTCTTAGTGTATGGCATATAAGATCTCTAGCTCCATCAACCAAATTAGAAAAACCTGGTATTCTTTCTTATTCTGCTGTATTTTATGAAGATACAGTAAGTGAAATTTTTCTCATTGTAACTTTTTTTTCTTTTGAATTTAGAGAAGATTTCTAAGTAATTTCCTAATATTTTTATTTCTTAGTATTAGATTACATGTTTTTTCCATTTCCTATAATATTCCTTTTGTGTATATTAAGTTGAATTTTTTAAATCCTGTAATATAGTTAAAAATTTATACACAGGTTGTATAAGTAAAGCAGTTAGCAGTTACAAATTCTTAATGAAGATAGTGCACCTAAATAATGGGAAATTATATAGTAATGTATGGTTGGAAATGTTTTTCTTGTCAGTTTTGAGTTGAGCTGAAAGCCAAATGGCTTACACTCTGGCCTTTAGTTTAACAGTTCATAAACTCTAATTACTACTTAGGCGGGGATGTTCATTGGTGTTCAGAATCCACTTTTAGCGATAGGCCCCAGTATAATTAGCCCTCATGAGCAGAAAATGACTGTTCAGCAATGAACAAACCAAACCTGCCATGTTTGAAATAACATAAAGCATGAGAAAGGAAAGGCATAAAATGGGTAAAAAAGCATGTTTAATATTCTTATTAATGAAGAACAAAAAGAAAATAAATGTACAGGGATGACAATCATTATCAAAGAAAATGTTCAAAGTTACCACCTCAGGCTATGATGGAGGCTTCGGGCCCTGATATTTTGGAAATCCAACAAATTTTGGAGATTCAAAAATACCAGACATGTCCTAGATGTTTCCAGCATTTATTTTGTTTATTTTTATGTTATTTTATTATAAAAAATATTTTTCATAAGAACCTAACCTAACAGAAAAAAAAGAATTTCTGTTTGATAATTATTGAAATATTTTTATTTCTCCAGTTTTGTTTCTATGGATAAAAATTTTCTTATATTTCACTGTTGTCCTTAAAATTGCTGCATTAAAAAGGTCACATGGTACACCCATGAAATTTATGTAATATAAAGATATAAATGATTAGCTTTTTAACCTATTTTGGTAAAATAATCTGAAATAGCTATATCTAGAGAATGTTTAAGGCAAGAAATTGTACTCAGACACAAATTTATTTGAACACTCTTCCTTATTAAAAATCTGTGATTCCTCATGTAAGAAAAAGAAATGCTTACTAATGTTTTGATCCAAGTTTAATTATAGCCTACTGGGATTGCAAATCGCAAGATTGCTTTTTGTATTAGTCAAGATCCTGTCACTTTGGCATATTGATTCAAGATATGCATGAATTTTAGCAGCCCATTATCACTAACAACTGTGAAGATAGAACAATTACTCATGTAATCTTTATGGATAGTACAACTATGTCACAAATCCTTAGTCAAGAAATGTGATCTATGACAAGACCATAAATACCTGTGTAAATAATAACATTTGCAGCAGGATAGACTGTCAGCTCAGAGACAATTACTACAGTTTCTCTTGACCCTACATAACTGACCAAAACAATTTTAAGGGCTTGATCATTGAGTAACTTGGATGCAGGAAGAGTATAGTGCAGTGTTTTCAGACAAATCATGTTACATGTTAAAAAAAAATTTTTTTTCAGCTGCTACTTTAGCCAGTATGTTTATCAGATCTTTACAACAAAAAACATTTGACCTCTGGTTGTTGAAAGACTAGTTTGTCACCATATTCCAATCTCTACAATAGATAAACTGTAGCATTATTGTAAAGTGATCTACAGTTAATCCAATATTTACACAAAAATGTATGGATAAAAGAGTATTACAAAACTTTTCCATAAAGAAATAAGTAACTTTTGTTAGTACATGGGAGTTTTGTAAAAGGTGGAAAAAATGTTTTCAGTTTTATAATTCTGCAAAGCTTTTTATGTTTATTTTGAATGAAGCATTTAAAATTTTCAATATCTTTATCCTCAATACTAGGGATGTGTGACACAATATCAAAGAATCTCCTAAAACATAGCATTGGTTTGCTTAACCGCAGACAATAGTTGCTCTCTATTAAAATTAACTTTTAAATTTTTAAATAAAATTATAAAACCATTAAAAATTGATTTCCACAAATGTTTTTTTTTTTTTTTGTGTGTGTGTGGAAGATTTCATAAATTAAATAAATAATGTATCTGACAGTTTATGAGAGTTCTTTTTAAGTGATATATATGAAAAAACAAGATCTGAACACAAAAAAAGGTTATTTAACCAGTTTAAGAAAAATGATGATTTAGTATTAATTGGTTAACAGGTAAAGAATAATTTTCTTTTAAATTTGTACCTTGGTCTTTTACCACATTTTAATAAATTTATAAAATTTTAGATTTATAGAAACTCTCTTAAATATTTTGTAAAGTAGTATAGCTAAGAATTTGCACTTATGCTTATAAAATTAATATGCAAATTTCTCCAGACAGCTTCTCAAACAATTTCCTATATGATAAATAAAAAAAATCTTATTACTTGATATTAAATGTATAATTTTTTGTATTATTGCTGAAATTCTTGCATTTTAGATTTTTATGAATTTACTTTTATTTTTACTTTTTTGTGAACTTTGAAGAAGAATTAGGCTATCTGCTTGAAGTCAAAAGCTATGCAGTAGATAAAATGATAAATGAAATGGATAGTTTAAATTATTCGATGAGAATAAAACAACCAGAATTTATTTAAATTGATGGTTTCATGTCTTAACGTTTACTTCGGATAATGTTTCAAAATGAAATATTTTTTTTTAGTTAAATGACCATTTGAAACTATAAATGATATTATTGTTAATGACTGAGTAGTATGAAATTTGAGAAACTATGAGAGTGTTAACATAATCAAATAATGTTAACACTCTCATAGTAAAACTTTTAAAGGATATGTATCATAGTTAATTTAAAAATTAATACCAACATTCTCAGTGAAAGAAAACAAATCAAAATTTTATTTTGATAGAGAGAAGTTGTTTTTAAATCAAGTGATTTTTTGAAATCAATTTATCCCTAACTCCACATATTTGTATAAATTATCTGTGACCAGTAAAACAAGGGGGGAAAATCATTCAAGTAAGTTTAATGTTAAATATATACGTGTGTAAAGTATATTTTTTTAAGCAGAAGTTCAATATTAAAAAAAAAAAAAATACTCTAGATTATTGCAAATTATAATGTAAAATTGCATAAAATGGTCTATAGATATTTTAACTTGACATTTTCAATCTTGAAAATTATTTAAAGCGGCGCCTCTGAAAATATTTAATAATGGAAATATAAATCTCTAAGTCATAGTGGCAAAACAAAATTATTATCAACCTTTTTGGTATTCAAGAGTTTACCTTAATCCAATATATTTTAGAAATCATAAACTGCAAGGCTAATTTTTTTTAAAATATATAATATTTAGAAATAAATCATATTTACAGAACTTTTTTTACTATAATCAAAATACTTTTAGGCAAAGTTTCATTATTTAATAATAATCTTTTATTTTATTTCATATTGCAAATCAACACCAATTTTTTAAAATCCCTTTTAATTAATTAAAAGTTTTCAAAATTTTTAATATGGGTTTGATATCTTCTATACCTCTTATAATGAAATAATATGACATATACTTAACACTGAAGTAGGCATTTTTATTTGAATAGTAACTTATTTAATTGTTGTAAAATTTATGTTGAATTTGGTTCACTATTTGAATTTGTTGTTTTTCTAATACAATTATGTTATTTCCAAATTTGACCATAAGTTTTGTTTTTACGTTACTTACAGATAGTGTCTGGTGGGTCTGAACCATTTATTAATCATTGGAGTCTAGATGGAAAGTTGAATGTCGAAGTTCCATCTTCTTCATCTAATATATTTTCCATTGAAATAAATTCAAGTCCTTCTCAGCAGGTAAATCTTTTTATTTGTATAAATTATTTTATTTCTATTATTATTTTATTTGTATATATAATTTCTTTTAGAAACTTATTAATAAAGTGCATTGTTATTTTGCATTTAAATATGACCTTTATAAAGTTACAATAATTCTAATTTTACTTAAACAAAATCCCTTTTTTGTTTGTCCACCAAAATTTTGTTCAGTTTTGAATTGGCAATGGCTGCATGGAATAAAGTGAAACTTTTATTTTTTAATTCTTTGGGTTTTTTGCTTTACAATATATAAAAAGTATCTTGTGTAAATTCAACTTCTGTGCTTTCATTACATTAACTTTTTAATTCCTAACTAGATTATAATTTAAAAAACGCCTTGCAATATAACTTTTTTGTATGCTAAACTTATAAGAATTTGTATCACATTTAAACTTAAATTTTACTTATAAGGGATTTTTTAATTTTTTTTTAGTTTTTTATTTTGGTATGCTGTGTACAAATCCATGTTCATTTTCTTTTGTATTAATTTAATGTTTGACATTTCCTTTCCTAATTAACTGAGGTCACATAAATTAAGCATTTCCTCCCACTGAAATCCACTTAAGTGATAAAAAATGTAATTCAAATCCAAATTACAAATTAATTAAAAAAGACTTAAAATCATTTAAGCTGAATGCAACAACATGGGTACATTGTGCTGATCCTTACATAATATGAAATAACATTGTTTTACAATGTGTATCTAAAATTTTTGAAAAACTTTAATTTAATTGTTTGTATAATTAATGTCTTATTCTGTTAAACCTTCTTAGAAAACTTTTTTTGAATGAATGAAATATCAATGGGAATTTTGCACTTTTCTTTCACTTATGGAAAAGAATAGAAATTTTGTTTGGTGCTTAAATTAATATAAAATGCAATCACATTTTTAAATTTGTGTATTCAATTATATTTTTGTTATATTATTGTGGCTAGTTTTAAATTTAATTTATAAAATGTATAACAAATAAAAACTATTTAAAGACTTGGAAAAATTATTGTTAAAAGTAGTTTAAGTACAAATGCTAATTGTAGTTTCTTCATTAAGTATGCTGTATAATATCTTAAATAATATGAAAACATATTAGCATTTTTCTTATTTTCAGGTGCTTGCTGCAGGAGGAAGTAGTTATAAAATCGATCTTTGTACAGACTTTCGATATAAGGATATATCATTATATTTTTCTGATAATTCTAATGAACTTATTTTGTAAAAAAGATTCTAGTATTCATCTTGCTTTCATTTTGTAAAAAATTTCTACCCATCAATCATTTTTGTTAAAAATAAATATTTTCGTTTTAATCAATTTGTGTATTTTGTTAAAATTCAATAGAAATTTGTTAAAACTACAGGAATGCTTTTACAGAAACATTAAGATTGAGTTTAACAAAAATGAAAATAATGTGCCTAAATTTTTGTTTGTTGCAGCATAACAAAGAAATAAAGCTATTCATATACAAGGAAGCCATTTGCAATATGCATTTAGTTTGGAGTGTGTTATTTGAATTTGATTGCTTAGCGATCAACCAACTTGAACTTGGCATAAAATGTTTAGAAAAATCTAGAATTTTCGATAATATTCGAACACTGAAGGTGATCTTTTCTAAAATTGTAATTTTGATAATATTCTGAGTTGTTTATTGAGGGACCAAAGAAATCAGACGAAGAAAAATATTGTGTTTGATTATTTAGAAATAAGTTATATTTTGCTACTATTTTCTTAGTTTTTTTAGAGTTTGCAAAATAAAATTAATTACAGTTGCTTGTAGATTTTAATTGAAACCCAAAATGTCACTTTGTGCATGTGCCTCTTTGAGATTGACGATTTATAATCTTAAGCAAAAAATCTTGATTGTAAATTATATTATCATTTTTCATGTCAAAATTTAGATAAAAATTCATCGCTTGTATTTACACCTATACAGTAATTATTTTTATTACATGATATTTTTACAGATTTAATTTACTTACAGAACTGTTTATTTTCACCAATATGAAATTTTATGCTCATAATCTTTTTATTAGATAACCTAAAATTATTTATATTCAGTATTATATATTTATAATCTCTTTCCTTGATGCATTGAAGTAGCTTAGTTTCATTTATTAAATAAATGTTTTCATTAAATAATATAAATGTGTGAATATAATTTCATATTCTCTTCAGTTAGATACAAATTTATTCAAGGAATTAAACATGAAATCTTGATAAGAATTTTTGATTTACTAAAATGCAGAAATAATTTTTGCTATTTAAACTGCTTTATTTAATACATTGTATAATTGATTTGTTACAATAATGTCAGATTTAAACTAGATAAGTCCCAATGTAATTTAAGGTAAGCTCAAATCATTGAAAATTATGCGGCTCTTTTAATATACAATCGCAAATTATTTATCTCAAATTAAATTTCTTTTACAGCATGTCATTGTTTTCATTGCTAACTTATACATGGGTCCCCACAAAAAAGTTGGGTTCCATAGTTATAGCTTTATAGGTAATTCCTAAATCCAGCTCTAGTAGTAATTAGAATAAATGTTTTTATTTACATTAGTTCAAATCTCACTTACTTTAAAAAATGATTCTCCCTAAGGTGTTTAAATAATATTTGTCATATTAGTTGATGAAATTACTTGTAAAATAAATTAATTGGTAAGGTGTTTTTGATATCATTACTATAATTTATGTATGTGAATCTAAATGATACAGAAATATTTGCATTAAGCATTTTAATATCAAAATTCATTGATAAAATATCACATTCTTGTACTAATGGAAAATATCGTGTTAATATACAAATTAAAGCAAAAGTAAAGTATTCAAAATAAAAAATGCAGTCACAAATTATGTAATATCAACATACAATTTATTATAATGCAGTATAAAATAGAAAAGTATTTACTTAAAATAAAAAATTGTGGAATGAAATTCTTGTTTGTAATAAATTAAGGCAGTTTATTATTATTCGTAATTCTAAACATTCAATAACTCTTTTACATCAACAGAGCTTGTATCTTAAACAGTGATACTTAAACTTTTCATTTCAATAATGCTAGTATATATGTAATCACAAAAAATTGCTCTTATTTCTTATATCTATCCAGCTTAAGATAAATGACATTTAAAATGTTTTTAACAAATACACATATAATTTATTTTATAAATGTATATGTTGGTAAGCAATCACTTTGTTACATTACTTAACAAAACAATGCAATATTTCGAATAGAGTTGAAATCAGGCTATTTTTCTATTTTCACACCATTTTATATGCTTCAAGTTTATGTATTTATAAACTTATATAGTTGAGAACATTGTCAATATATAAAATGAGGACAACTCATCTAGCAATGAAATAATTAGTACAAACTCAATTATATGCATGCTAGCAAACCATGTATGTGTACAGTACGTACTTTACTGAAGTTACATTCTGTACTTATATTACAGTATATTTATGTACAGTACATAATTTTGCTGCAAAAAATTCGCATAATAGCAATGGTTTTTAAAAATACAATTCTTTTATCCGATCATTTTGATATATCCTTATGTTATTATACCATTTTTCAAATTAACATGAAATATTTAAGTTTATAGTAATTTAAGTCGATTTAATTTGAAAAATCGTTATTTTATTTCAATAAAAATTTTAATTCACACTTACCCACAAAATAAATTGACTTGATTTAAATTATTTTAAATTTAATAAAAGGTATTTTATTGGTTATGTCATACATAAATCTAGCTATACTGAATTTCAATTATACTTCATAAATAATATTTCAAAATGCAGTAGTCATATCAAAAAATGATCATAGTGACATTTGTTTGCTTTGTAATAAACTTATTTCATTATATGTTAAAATAGTATTTACATTTAATGTCAAAGCTGAGATCACAATATAAGGGAATAGACATAAATGCTTTGAGATTTTGGAACAAAAGGTATGCAAATGAGATTTTCTCAAATGTGTGTATTATTGGATTACAGAAATGTCTTGAATCTAAGTTTTGATACAGCAGTTTTAAAACTTGAGCTTTAAATACCAGCATGACTCAGAAATATTCAATGTGCCTTAAAGACAAATACAAATGTAAATACTATCTATAAAATTGAAAGGGTTGGTGGATGTTAGAACATTTTTAGGCACATGGAAGATAATATGAGAGGTAATGCTCTTCATAATTTGATGCAATGACCACTAAATTTTATAAATTGCATTCAGGTGAATTTTTTTGTAATGGCACACAATATCAAAGTTTTTTTTTTATCACTTTTGTAGAGTGTGTCTACAGCTGTCCAAGGTATTTGTCGTAGATTGCATGAAGTAAAGTCATAACAAATATGAATTGACAAATTGTCTATTTATCATATTGGCTCTGACTGATTTGGCTTTAAATAACTGCAAAAATCGTATATTGAAAGCAATGCCATTTTTACAGTTGAAATTCATTATTAATAAATCTTGAAAACTCATCCACTTTCAAATAAAGTTCAATGCTATAAGAAAAATTCAAGGTTTAATTTGCCATTTATTCAATCTTTTAACTTGATGAGTAAAAACTAATTTCAATCATGTATCACCTTATTTCATGATTTTATCTCTTATTCAGAAATCGGCAGAAAATCTTTTGCATCTGATAATAATTAAGCCAGCATAATTTTATTTTTTAATAGTATAGGTTTGTAGACAAGTTTCTCATAGAAAAATAAGAAGTCTTTTCATATTCTAACAACAATTTTCGGATGATATATTTTTTTGAATATGTTAATAATTAATTTTTTAGTTTAACTCGGTGGGTAATCAGTTTCTGCAACTGTCGTCAAGTTTAGAAATTATCAAGATTCTGAGAAGTAGATAGCAGATTTGACTTTCATTAAATCTTGAAACTATGTGATGAAATAAAGATTTAAATTTCAAAGGAATGGTATGGTTTTCATGAAATTTTCTTACAGAGAAAATTGGCATCATGACTTAAGTTAGTTCGCTTATACACATTTCCATTCTGATAGAATTAGTAATAGAAGAAATGAAAAATTAATCCCCATCAAACCATTTTAATTATCAGCGGATGTCCAAGATTTTTCACGCTTTGTACTTGGTATTGCTGTCATACTTATCTGTGATATTTCAACATTTTATGCTTATAATTATTAATTTCTTTTATGGCAAATTCAGTGTATTGTTTTTTTATCTGTTGTCAAATTTATAAGCACTTTGAGTACTGAATTATTTTACGATTGTATGAAGTTATAGCAGATAATGAGTCTCACTTGTTAAATGTACCCAAAAGATTAATTTTTTTAAACAAAGTATCCTTTAAGCCATCTAAATATAAAAATCTTACAGAAAATCTCAATTCTATTGAATTGTTTACGTTATTAAAAAATTACAAAGCCTTCCTCTTAATTAACAAGTTCCATTCCAAGTTCATTTGTTTTTAATTATTTCTTTAATGTAATAACAATATTATAATTTGTCATTGCAACTTTTACTATTCGAGATGTACTTTTAATGAGTTTTAAACTTTTATTCATTACGAAATATAACATAAAAAACTTTCATGAATAGTTATTTACAAGTTAATAATTTGACATTTCTTGACACAATGCTTATATTTTCTCTTTTGTATTGTAATTCACAGTGATCTTTATATTTTCAATCATGAGTAATACTATTGCACATAATTTTTATTGCTTTCATAATTTACTATTAGTTTTATTGTAAAACTTTGAAATAACTCGACAAGATTTGTATATTTTTTATTTTTTCCCTCGCATATTATTCATCCAAAGAAAACTGATATATGTACAAATTCTTACTTATATGTAAACTCTGTAATTATTGTATATTTTTAATTTTGTATATTTGTAAGATTTGTATATTTTTTATTTTTTCCCTCGCATATTATTCATCCAAAGAAAACTGATATATGTACAAATTCTTACTTATATGTAAACTCTGTAATTATTGGATTGCTGATGACTTAGATTTATTATTTTATTTATTTTTCCTTGCAGTTAATGGGAAATTTTAGTTTCTGGGGAGCTGCGTAAAATATCTGTCACTGTTTTAGCAATTTTTATTGAATCTTTAGCCTTGAATGTGTTACTGAAGTATCTGTCGTTATAGAAATTAGTTTTCATTTTCACAGTATTAATATATGATATTTCTGATTTATTTCCATTTACTGGAAGTTTTGTTTGGATATAAGCACCACGCTGCAACGCAAATTCTTCCTTTTTATGCCTGCTTATTTGAATTGGGAAGTCACAAGGTTCCCAAGGTCTTCTGGATACCGGAGAGGGATCGTTTATAGTTCCTATGGGAGCACAATTCGAAGCTGTTATAAAACCCTCTACACCATGTGGTGTTTGGACATATAACCATTCTGATTCTTGGTAAAGTGCAGTCACCAAAGTACCCATCGGTAAAGAAGTCTGTTGAAAAGGTGGCTTACTTCCTATATGCGAGTGAAGTCTGGAACATTGCATGACAACCATCGGTATGTTTGCAGGTGAGATTTTAGAGGCACTGCACAA